>CM053026.1:30332369-30445929 GCA_028564925.1 Lithobates sylvaticus | reverse complement strand
AATTAATTTTGCAGTGTTTTTTTTCGTCCCAATAGCATTTTCTGCGTTTTCATATACGCTTTAGATACTATCCGTGTATTCTGATATTGGAAAAACATTGCAAAAAAAATAAATTTTGCAGTGTTTTTTTTTCCCCAATAGCATTTTCTGCGTTATCATACACGCTTTAGATACTGTCCGTGTATTCTGATATTGGAAAAACATTGCAAAAAAATTTTTAATTTTGCAGTGTTTTTTTTTTTCCCAATAGCATTTTCTGCGTTTTCATACACGCTGTAGACACTGTCCGTGTATTCTGATATTGGTAAAAACATTGCAAAAAATTTTATTTTTGCTGTGTTTTTTTTTTCCCCCAATAGCATTTTCTGCGTTTTCATAAACGCTTTACATACTATCCGTGTATTCTGATATTGGAAAAACATTGCAAAAGAAATTAATTTTGCTGTGTTTTTTTTCCCAATAGCATTTTCTGCGTTTTTCATAAACGCTTTAGACACTATCCGTGTATTTCTGATATTGGAAAAACATTGCAAAAAATTTTAATTTTGTGTGTCTTTTTTTTTCCCAATAGCAATTTTCTGCGTTTTCATACATAAACGCTGTAGATACTGTCCGTGTATTCTGATATTGGAAAAACCATTGCAAAAAAAATTTAATTTTGCAGTGTTTTTTTTCCCAATAGCATTTTCTGCGTGTTCATAAACGCTGTAGACACTATCCGTGTATTCTGATATTGGAAAAACATTGCAAAAATATTTAATTTTGCAGTGTTTTTTTTTCCCCAATAGCATTTTCTGCGTTTTCATAAACGCTTTAGACACTGTCCGTGTATTCTGATATTGGAAAAACATTGCAAAAAAATTTAATTTTGCTGTGTTTTTTTTCCCCCAATAGCATTTTCTGCGTTTTACATAAACGCTTTAGACACGATCCGTGTATTCTGATATTGGAAAAAACATTGCAAAAAAATTTAATTTTGCTGTGTTTTTTTTTCCCCAATAGCATTTTCTGCAGTTTTCATAAACGCTTTAGACACTATCCGTGTATTTCTGATATTGGAAAAACATTGCCAAAAAATTTAATTTTGCAGTGTTTTTTTTCCCAAATAGCATTTTCTGCGTTTTCATAAACGCTTTACATACTATCCGTGTATTCTGATATTGGAAAAAACATTGCAAAAAAATTTAATTTTGCAGTGTTTTTTTTTTCCCCAATAGCATTTTCTGCGTTTTCATAAACGCTTTAGACACTGTCCGTGTATTCTGATATTGGAAAAACATTGCAAAAAATTTAATTTTGCAGTGTTTTTTTTTTTCCCAATAGCATTTTCTGCGTTTTCATAAACGCTTTAGATACTGTCCGTGTATTCTGATATTGGAAAAACATTGCAAAAAAAATTTAATTTTGCTGTTTTTTTTTTCCCCAATAGCATTTTCTGCGTGTTCATAAACGCTTAGACACTATCCGTGTATTCTGATATTGGAAAAACATTGCAAAAAAATTTAATTTTGCAGTGTTTTTTTTTTTCCCAATAGCATTTTCTGCGTTTTCATAAACGCTTTAGACACTATCCGTGTATTCTGATATTGGAAAAACATTGCAAAAAAATTTAATTTTGCAGTGTTTTTTTTCCCCAATAGCATTTTCTGCGTTTTCATAAACGCTTTAGACACTATCCGTGTATTCTGATATTGGAAAAACATTGCAAAAAAATTTAATTTTGCAGTGTTTTTTTTTCCCCAATAGCATTTTCTGCGTTTTCATAAACGCTTTATATACTATCCGTGTATTATGATATTGGAAAAACATTGCAAAAAAATTTAATTTTGCAGTGTTTTTTTTTTTTCCCAATAGCATTTTCTGCGTTTTCATAAACGCTTTAGACACTATCCGTGTATTCTGATATTGGAAAAACATTGCAAAAAAATTTAATTTTGCTTGTGTTTTTTTTTTTCCCAATAGCATTTTCTGCGTTTTCATAAACGCTTTATATACTGTCCGTGTATTCTGATATTGGAAAAACATTGCAAAAAAAATTAATTTTGCTGTGTTTTTTTCTTCCCAATAGCATTTTCTGCGTTTTTCATAAACGCTTTAGACACTATCCGTGTATTCTGATATTGGAAAAACATTGCAAAAAAATTTAATTTTGCAGTGTGTTTTTTTTCCCCAATAGCATTTTCTGCGTTTTCATAAACGCTTTACATACTGTCCGTGTATTCTGATATTGGAAAAACATTGCAAAATTTTAATTTTGCTGTGGTTTTTTTTTCCCCAATAGCATTTTCTGCGTTTTCATACTTACACGCTTTAGACACTATCCGTGTATTCTGATATTGGAAAAACATTGCAAAAAAATTTAATTTTGCAGTGTTTTTTTTTTTCCCAATAGCATTTTCTGCGTTTTCATAAACGCTTTAGATACTGTCCGTGTATTCTGATATTGGAAAAACATTGCAAAAAAATTTAATTTTGCAGTGTTTTTTTTTTTCCCAATAGCATTTTCTGCGTTTTCATAAACGCTTTAGATACTGTCCGTGTATTCTGATATTGGAAAAACATTGCAAAAAATTTAATTTTGCTGTGTTTTTTTTTTCCCAATAGCATTTTCTGCGTTTTCATACACGCTTTACATACTGTCCGTGTATTCTGATATTGGAAAAACATTGCAAAAAAATTAATTTTGCTGTGTTTTTTTTTCCCCAATAGCATTTTCTGCATTTTCATAAACGCTTTACACACTGTCCGTGTATTCTGATATTGGAAAAACATTGCAAAAAAAATTTAATTTTGCAGTGTGTTTTTTTTTCCCAATAGCATTTTCTGCGTTTTCATAAACGCTTTAGACACTGTCCGTGTATTCTGATATTGGAAAAACATTGCAAAAAAATTTAATTTTGCTGTTTTTTTTTTCCCCAATAGCATTTTTCTGCGTTTTCATAAACGCTTTACATACTGTCCGTGTATTCTGATATTGGAAAAACATTGCAAAAAAATTTAATTTTGCAGTGTTTTTTTTTTCCCAATAGCATTTTCTGCGTTTTCATAAACGCTTTAGACACTATCCGTGTATTCTGATATTGGAAAAACATTGCAAAAAAATTTAATTTTGCTGTGTTTTTTTTTCCCCAATAGCATTTTTCTGCGTTTTCATAAACGCTTTAGACACTATCCGTGTATTCTGATATTGGAAAAACATTGCAAAAAAATTAATTTTGCAGTTTTTTTTTTTCCCCAATAGCATTTTCTGCGTTTTCATAAACGCTTTACATACTATCCGTGTATTCTGATATTGGAAAAACATTGCAAAAAATTTAATTTTGCAGTGTTTTTTTTTTTCCCCAATAGCATTTTCTGCGTTTTCATAAACGCTTTAGATACTGTCCGTGTATTCTGATATTGGAAAAACATTGCAAAAAAATTTAATTTTGCAGTGTTTTTTTTTTCCCAATAGCATTTTCTGCGTTTTCATAAACGCTTTAGATACTATCCGTGTATTCTGATATTGGAAAAACATTGCAAAAATTTTAATTTTGCAGTGTTTTTTTTTTCCCAATAGCATTTTCTGCGTTTTCATAAACGCTTTAGATACTGTCCGTGTATTCTGATATTGGAAAAACATTGCAAAAAAAATTTAATTTTGCAGTGTTTTTTTTTCCCAATAGCATTTTCTGCGTTTTCATAAACGCTTTAGACACTGTCCGTGTATTCTGATATTGGAAAAACATTGCAAAAAATTTTAATTTTGCAGTGTTTTTTTTTCCCCAATAGCATTTTCTGCGTTTTCATAAACGCTTTTACATACTGTCCGTGTATTCTGATATTGGAAAAACATTGCAAAAAAATTTAATTTTGCTGTGTTTTTTTTTCCCCAATAGCATTTTCTGCATGTTCATACATAAACGCTGTAGACACTATATGTGTTTTCTGATATTGGAAAAACATTGCAAAAAAATTTAATTTTGCTTTGTTTTTTTTTCCCCAATAGCATTTTCTGCATTTTCATAAACGCTTTACATACTATCCGTGTATTCTGATATTGGAAAAACATTGCCAAAAAATTTAATTTTGCTGTGTTTTTTTTTCCCCAATAGCATTTTCTGCGTTTTCATAAACGCTTTAGATACTGTCTGTGTATTCTGATTTTGGAAAAACATTGCAAAAAAATTTAATTTTGCTGTGTTTTTTTTTCCCAATAGCATTTTCTGTGTTTTCATAAACGCTTTAGACACTATCCGTGTATTCTGATATTGGAAAAACATTGCAAAAAATAAAATTTTGCTGTGTTTTTTTTTCCCCAATAGCATTTTCTGCGTTTTCATAAACGCTTTAGACACTGTCCGTGTATTCTGATATTGGAAAAACATTGCAAAAAAAAAAATTTTGCTGTGTTTTTTTTTTCCCCAATAGCATTTTCTGCGTTTTCATACACGCTTTAGACACTGTCCGTGTATTCTGATATTGGAAAAACATTGCAAAAAAATTAAATTTTGCTGTGTTTTTTTTTCCCCAATAGCATTTTCTGCGTTTTCATAAACGCTTTACATACTGTCCGTGTATTCTGATATTGGAAAAACATTGCAAAAAAATTTAATTTTGCAGTGTTTTTTTTTTTCCCCAATAGCATTTTCTGCGTTTTCATAAACGCTTTAGACACTATCCGTGTATTCTGATATTGGAAAAACATTGCAAAAAAATTTTTAATTTTGCAGTGTTTTTTTTTTCCCAATAGCATTTTCTGCGTTTTCATAAACGCTTTAGACACTATCCGTGTATTCTGATATTGAAAAAACATTGCAAAAAAATTTAATTTTGCTGTTTTTTTTTTTCCCCAATAGCATTTTCTGCGTTTCATAAACGCTTTAGATACTGTCTGTGTATTCTGATATTGGAAAAACATTGCAAAAAAAAATTTAATTTTGCTGTGTTTTTTTTTTTTCCCAATAGCATTTTCTGCGTTTTCATAAACGCTTTAGACACTATCCGTGTATTCTGATATTGGAAAAAACATTGCAAAAATTTTTTAATTTTGCTGTGTTTTTTTTTTCCCAATAGCATTTTCTGCGTTTTCATAAACGCTTTAGATACTGTCCGTGTATTCTGATATTGGAAAAACATTGCAAAAAAATTTAATTTTGCAGTGTTTTTTTTTCCCAATAGCATTTTCTGCGTTTTCATAATCGCTTTAGACACTATCCGTGTATTCTGATATTGGAAAAACATTGCAAAAAAATTTAATTTTGCAGTGTTTTTTTTTTCCCCAATAGCATTTTCTGCGTTTTCATAAACGCTTTAGATACTGTCCGTGTATTCTGATATTGGAAAAACATTGCAAAAAAATTTAATTTTGCTGTTTGTTTTTTTTCCCCAATAGCATTTTCTGCGTGTTCATACATAAACGCTGTAGACACTATCAGTGTATTCTGATATTGGAAAAACATTGCAAAAAAATTTAATTTTGCTGTGTTTTTTTTTCCCCAATAGCATTTTCTGCATTTTCATAAACGCTTTAGACACTATCCGTGTATTCTGATATTGGAAAAACATTGCAAAAAATTTTAATTTTGCAGTGTTTTTTTTCCCCAATAGCATTTTCTGCGTTTTCATAAACGCTTTAGACACTATCCGTGTATTCTGATCTTGGAAAAACATTGCCAAAAAATTTAATTTTGCTGTGTGTTTTTTTTTTCCCAATAGCATTTTCTGCGTGTTCATACACACTTTAGATACTGTCTGTGTATTCTGATTTTGGAAAAACATTGCAAAAAAATTTAATTTTGCTGTGTTTTTTTTTTCCCAATAGCATTTTCTGCGTGTTCATACATAAACGCTGTAGACACTATCCGTGTATTCTGATATTGGAAAAACATTGCAAAAAATAAAATTTTGCTGTGTTTTTTTTTCCCCAATAGCATTTTCTGCATTTTCATAAACGCTTTAGATACTGTCCGTGTATTCTGATATTGGAAAAACATTGCAAAAAAATTTAATTTTGCAGTGTTTTTTTTTTTCCCCAATAGCATTTTCTGCGTTTTCATAAACGCTTTAGACACTATCCGTGTATTCTGATATTGGAAAAACATTGCAAAAAAAAAATTTAATTTTGCTGTGTTTTTTTTTTCCCCAATAGCATTTTCTGCGTTTTCATACACGCTTTAGATACTGTCCGTGTATTCTGATATTGGAAAAAACATTGCAAAAAAAAAATTTAATTTTGCAGTGTTTTTTTTTTCCCCAATAGCATTTTCTGCGTTTTCATACATACACGCTTTAGACACTATCCGTGTATTCTGATATTGGAAAAACATTGCAAAAAAATTAAATTTTGCTGTTTTTTTTTTTCCCCAATAGCATTTTCTGCGTTTTCATAAACGCTTTAGATACTATCCGTGTATTCTGATATTGGAAAAACATTGCAAAAAAATTTAATTTTGCAGTGTTTTTTTTTTCCCCAATAGCATTTTCTGCGTTTTCATAAACGCTTTAGATACTGTCCGTGTATTCTGATATTGGAAAAACATTGCAAAAAAATTTAATTTTGCAGTGTTTTTTTTTTCCCAATAGCATTTTCTGCGTTTTCATACATACACGCTGTAGACACTATCCGTGTATTCTGATATTGGAAAAACATTGCAAAAAAATTAAATTTTGCTGTGTTTTTTTTTTCCCCAATAGCATTTTCTGCGTTTTCATAAACGCTTTAGACACTATCCGTGTATTCTGATATTGAAAAAACATTGCAAAAAAATTAATTTTGCTGTGTTTTTTTTTCCCCAATAGCATTTTCTGCGTGTTCATAAACGCTTTAGATACTGTCCGTGTATTCTGATATTGGAAAAACATTGCAAAAAAAAAATTTAATTTTGCAGTGTTTTTTTTCCCCAATAGCATTTTCTGCGTGTTCATACATACACGCTGTAGACACTATATGTGTTTTCTGATATTGGAAAAACATTGCAAAAAAATTTAATTTTGCTGTGTTTTTTTTTTCCCCAATAGCATTTTCTGCATTTTCATAAACGCTTTAGACACTATCCGTGTATTCTGATATTGGAAAAACATTGCAAAAAATTTTAATTTTGCAGTGTTTTTTTTCCCCAATAGCATTTTCTGCGTTTTCATAAACGCTTTAGACACTATCTGTGTATTCTGATATTGAAAAAACATTGCCAAAAAATTTAATTTTGCTGTGTTTTTTTTTCCCCAATAGCATTTTCTGCGTGTTCATACACACTTTAGATACTGTCTGTGTATTCTGATTTTGGAAAAACATTGCAAAAAAATTTATTTTTGCTGTGTTTTTTTTTCCCAATAGCATTTTCTGCGTGTTCATACATACACGCTTTAGACACTATCCGTGTATTCTGATATTGGAAAAACATTGCAAAAAATAAAATTTTGCTGTGTTTTTTTTTTCCCCAATAGCATTTTCTGCATTTTCATAAACGCTTTAGATACTGTCCGTGTATTCTGATATTGGAAAAACATTGCAAAAAAAAATTTAATTTTGCAGTGTTTTTTTTTTTTCCCAATAGCATTTTCTGCGTTTTCATATACGCTTTAGACACTATCCGTGTATTCTGATATTGGAAAAACATTGCAAAAAAAATAAATTTTGCAGTGTTTTTTTTCCCCCAATAGCATTTTCTGCGTTTTCATAAACGCTTTAGACACTATCCGTGTATTCTGATATTGGAAAAACATTGCAAAAAAATTAATTTTGCTGTGTTTTTTTTTCCCCAATAGCATTTTCTGCGTTTTCATAAACGCTTTAGATACTGTCCGTGTATTCTGATATTGGAAAAACATTGCAAAAAAATTTAATTTTGCTGTGTTTTTTTCCCCCAATAGCATTTTCTGCGTTTTCATACATACACGCTGTAGACACTATCTGTGTTTTCTGATATTGGAAAAACATTGCAAAAAAATTTAATTTTGCTGTGTTTTTTTTTTCCCCAATAGCATTTTCTGCATTTTCATAAACGCTTTAGACACTATCCGTGTATTCTGATATTGGAAAAACATTGCAAAAAAAATTTTAATTTTGCAGTGTTTTTTTTTTTTTCCCCAATAGCATTTTCTGCGTTTTCATAAACGCTTTAGACACTATCCGTGTATTCTGATATTGGAAAAACATTGCAAAAAAATTTAATTTTGCTGTGTTTTTTTTTTCCCCAATAGCATTTTCTGCGTTTTCATAAACGCTTTAGATACTGTCCGTGTATTCTGATATTGGAAAAACATTGCAAAAAAATTTAATTTTGCTGTGTTTTTTTTCCCCAATAGCATTTTCTGCGTGTTCATACATAAACGCTGTAGACACTATCCGTGTTTTCTGATATTGGAAAAACATTGCAAAAAAATTTAATTTTGCTGTGTTTTTTTTTCCCCAATAGCATTTTCTGCATTTTCATAAACGCTTTAGACACTATCCGTGTATTCTGATATTGGAAAAACATTGCAAAAAATTTTAATTTTGCAGTGTTTTTTTTCCCCAATAGCATTTTCTGCGTTTTCATAAACGCTTTAGACACTATCCGTGTATTCTGATATTGGAAAAACATTGCCAAAAAATTTAATATTGCTGTGTTTTTATTTTCCCCAATAGCATTTTCTGCGTTTTCATACACACTTTAGATACTGTCTGTGTAATCTGATTTTGGAAAAACATTGCAAAAAAAATTTAATTTTGCTGTGTTTTTTTTTCCCAATAGCATTTTCTGCGTTTTCATACATACACGCTGTAGACACTATCCGTGTATTCTGATATTGGAAAAACATTGCAAAAAATAAAATTTTGCTGTGTTTTTTTTTTTCCCCAATAGCATTTTCTGCGTGTTCATAAACGCTTTAGATACTGCCCGTGTATTCTGATATTGGAAAAACATTGCAAAAAATTTTAATTTTGCAGTGTTTTTTTTCCCCAATAGCATTTTCTGCGTTTTCATAAACGCTTTAGACACTATCTGTGTATTCTGATATTGAAAAAACATTGCCAAAAAATTTAATTTTGCTGTGTTTTTTTCTTCCCCAATAGCATTTTCTGCGTGTTCATACACACTTTAGATACTGTCTGTGTATTCTGATTTTGGAAAAACATTGCAAAAAAAATTTAATTTTGCTGTGTTTTTTTTTTCCCAATAGCATTTTCTGCGTGTTCATACATAAACGCTGTAGACACTATCCGTGTATTCTGATATTGGAAAAACATTGCAAAAAATAAAATTTTGCTGTGTTTTTTTTTTCCCCAATAGCATTTTCTGCATTTTCATAAACGCTTTAGATACTGTCCGTGTATTCTGATATTGGAAAAACATTGCAAAAAATTTAATTTTGCAGTGTTTTTTTTTTTCCCAATAGCATTTTCTGCGTTTTCATAAACGCTTTAGACACTATCCGTGTATTCTGATATTGGAAAAACATTGCAAAAAAAATAAATTTTGCAGTGTTTTTTTTCCCCAATAGCATTTTCTGCGTTTTCATAAACGCTTTAGACACTATCCGTGTATTCTGATATTGGAAAAACATTGCAAAAAAATTTAATTTTGCTGTGTTTTTTTTTCCCCAATAGCATTTTCTGCGTTTTCATAAACGCTTTAGATACTGTCCGTGTATTCTGATATTGGAAAAACATTGCAAAAAAATTTAATTTTGCTGTGTTTTTTTCCCCCAATAGCATTTTCTGCGTGTTCATACATACACGCTGTAGACACTATATGTGTTTTCTGATATTGGAAAAACATTGCAAAAAAATGTAATTTTGCTGTGTTTTTTTTTCCCCAATAGCATTTTCTGCATTTTCATAAACGCTTTAGACACTATCCGTGTATTCTGATATTGGAAAAACATTGCAAAAAATTTTAATTTTGCAGTGTTTTTTTTCCCCAATAGCATTTTCTGCGTTTTCATAAACGCTTTAGACACTATCCGTGTATTCTGATATTGGAAAAACTTTGCAAAAAAATTTAATTTTGCTGTGTTTTTTTTTTCCCCAATAGCATTTTCTGCGTTTTCATACACGCTTTAGATACTGTCCGTGTATTCTGATATTGGAAAAACATTGCAAAAAAATTTAATTTTGCTGTGTTTTTTTCCCCCAATAGCATTTTCTGCGTGTTCATACATACACGCTGTAGACACTATATGTGTTTTCTGATATTGGAAAAACATTGCAAAAAAATTTAATTTTGCAGTGTTTTTTTTCCCCAATAGCATTTTCTGCTTTTTCATAAACGCTTTAGATACTGTCCGTGTATTCTGATATTGGAAAAACATTGCAAAAAATTTAATTTTACTGTGTTTTTTTTTTCCCAATAGCATTTTCTGCGTGTTCATACATACACGCTGTAGACACTATCCGTGTATTCTGATATTGGAAAAACATTGCAAAAAATAAAATTTTGCTGTGTTTTTTTTTTTCCCCAATAGCATTTTCTGCGTTTTCATAAACGCTTTAGACACTATCCGTGTATTCTGATATTGGAAAAACATTGCAAAAAAAATAAATTTTGCAGTGTTTTTTTTTCCCCCAATAGCATTTTCTGCGTTTTCATAAACGCTTTATACACTATCCGTGTATTCTGATATTGGAAAAACATTGCAAAAAATTTTAATTTTGCAGTGTTTTTTTTTCCCAATAGCATTTTCTGCGTTTTCATAAACGCTTTAGACACTATCCGTGTATTCTGATATTGGAAAAACATTGCCAAAAAATTTAATTTTGCTGTGTTTTTTTTTCCCCAATAGCATTTTCTGCGTGTTCATACACACTTTAGATACTGTCTGTGTATTCTGATTTTGGAAAAACATTGCAAAAAAATTTAATTTTGCTGTGTTTTTTTTTCCCAATAGCATTTTCTGCGTTTCATACATACACGCTGTAGACACTATCCGTGTATTCTGATATTGGAAAAACATTGCAAAAAATTAAATTTTGCTGTGTTTTTTTTTTCCCCAATAGCATTTTCTGCATTTTCATAAACGCTTTAGATACTGTCCGTGTATTCTGATATTGGAAAAACATTGCAAAAAATTAAATTTTGCAGTGTTTTTTTTTCCCAATAGCATTTTCTGCGTGTTCATAAACGCTTTAGACACTGTACGTGTATTCTGATATTGACAAAAACACCTATTTAGGGCGAGATCATAAATTTTGAAAATATGAGGAGATCATCAAAAAGGGGACGTGGCCCGGGTCGTGGTGCTGCTGGTGGCGCTCCTGTTGCAGGGAGAGGACGTGGTCGATCTGTGCCAGCTACACGCACTAGTGAAACACCTTCCTCAGGTGCGAGTAGGCGACAGAGCCTGCATCGGTATTTTGGCGCGCCTAATGAGGCTGTACGAATGTTGAGGCCAGGACAAGTACAGGCGATAGACTTCCTGTACCTCTTCTGCTGAGAAGGGGGCCTCCAGCATTTTATTTGTATTTTTTATTTTTTTATTTTATTTTAAGTTATTTTCCTATCCACATTTGTTTGCAGATCACTTGCCATGCTCTTAACAACATTTTGTTGCCATTTGCAGCCCTCTAGCCCTTTCCATGACTTTTTTACAGCCATTTTAGTGTTCAAAAGTCCGGGTCCCATTGACTTCAATGGGGTTCGGAGTTCGGGGTCAAGTTCGGTCCCGAACCCGGACTTTTTTCCGAAGTTCGTCCGAACCCGCCGAACCCGAACATCCAGGTGTCCGCTCAACTCTAGTAATGACCATAATAAAAACAGATAAAAAATATGGTCGATAAAATGGATACAAACATATATAAAAGAGGATGTGTGTCACATAATTATATATATAAAAATTATATATATAAAAATAAAAAATATACATAAAAAATACTACATACGTTAAAATAGATTATCTATTAGAAATAAAACAGTTTAAATCAAAGTCAACGTTCAACCCTGCAGGTGCCATAACTTTTGTTTCATATATCCAGAAAGACTCTCTGCGACTTAGTTGACGTATATAATGCCCCCCTCTCCAATGTTTCGGGACTTTTTCAACTCCCCAAAATTTGAGACATTTTGGGTCTCTCTGGTGACAGTTTCTAAAATGTATGGAAACACTATGTGTTTTAATACCTCGTTTAATGTTACTTATGTGTTCTCCAATTCGTACGTGTAAAGCTTGTGATGTGCGGCCCACATATTGCATGCCGCAATCGCATTCCAACATGTACACGACTCCTACTGTAGTACATGTAATGAGATCCTTAATGGTATATTGTTTCTCTGTAGAGTTGGAAATAAAAACTTTGCGCTTTTTAATATTGTTTTTAGCATGCTTGCAAGTCGCACACCTGCCGCATGCGTAAAAACCTGATAAGAAATTAAAAAGCTTACTTTCACTTATTTTTGGAGGATCTATAACACCAGGTCCTAGACTATCTCTCAGGGAGGGGGCCTTACGGTAGATAAACTGGGGACGGTCAGGAAGAGAGGGTCCCAATACCCGATCGTATTTGAGAATAGGCCAATGCTTGGCAACAATTCTTTCAAATTTTGTGTGCTGAATGCTGTAATCCATGATCATTTTAAAACCTTGTGTATTATCATTTGTGTCAGGAATTTTCACCTTGTCAGCCACAATAAGATTCCTGTCTATGTTCCTTGCCCTTTCAATCTCAGAATCGATCGCTGAATGGGTATAGCCTTTCTGCTTAAAACGTTCAGATAAAATCTTAGACTGGGTTAAAAATGTATTTTCCTCTGTGCAATTTCTTGCGAAGACGGATAAATTGTCCCCTGGGGATATTGCAAAGCCAGAGACGGTGGTGACAGCTGCTCAAGGGAATATAGGCATTACGATCAGTAAGTTTAAAATGATTCCTGGTGTGAAACTTATTATCTTTCTTGAATATCTGCAGGTCAAGAAAGGTGACCTGTTGATTATCTAGTGTCCAGGTAAGTTCAATATTTTTGTTATTATTAATGAGTTTATCCATAAAGGACTGCAGGCTAGACATGTCACCTTCCCATAACATTATAATATCGTCTATATAACGTTTGTAACATAATAACTGTGCTGGGTGATCCTGAATAAGGATGGGCCCGGTGCTCGATGCGAACCCACGTTCGCATCGAGCACCGGGCGTTCGCTCGCTCGGCGAGCCCAGAACTATTTTGGCCGCTCGCATCACGTTCGTGTGATGCGAGCGGCCCCGCAATGCATTGCGGCCGGCGCGGCCGACGCAGTGCATTGCTGGCTGATGATTGGCCAAGCATGCACTGTGACCCCGCATGCTTGGCCAATCACAGCCCCGGAAACTCGAAGAGCCATAATTGGCTACAGGCAGGACGCCTGTAGCCAATTACAGCTCAGGGGCTGTAGTACACGCCCCCCCCTATAAAACGCCGCCACGCCGTCTGCGCCGGTCACATGCTGTTCCGGCGCAGATTGAGCAGGCTGTTTCTGTGACACTCTGCTCGATTTAGTTAGGTAGAGAGAGAGATTCACTTGCAGAGATTGAGTTAGATAGATTCAGTTACAAAGATTGATTGACAAAGAGGGGCTTGTAGTGTGCTCGTGGCAGGCAGGCAGAGCTCCTATATTTTGTTACCAGAAGCACCTATAGGACTTGTAGTGTGTTCGTGGCAGGCAGGCAGAGCTCCTATATTTTGTTACCAGAAGCACCTATAGGACTTGTAGTGTGTTAGTGACAGGCAGGCAGAGCTCCTATATTTTGTTACCAGAAGCACCTATAGGACTTGTAGTGTGTTAGTGACAGGCAGGCAGAGCTCCTATATTTTGTTACCAGAAGCACCTATAGGACTTGTAGTGTGTTAGTGGCAGGCAGGCAGAGCTCCTATATTTTGTTACCAGAAGCACCTATAGGACTTGTAGTGTGTTAGTGACAGGCAGGCAGAGCTCCTATATTTTGTTACCAGAAGCATCTATAGGACTTGTAGTGTGTTAGTGGCAGGCAGGCAGAGCTCCTATATTTTGTTACCAGAAGCACCTATAGGACTTGTAGTGTGTTAGTGACAGGCAGGCAGAGCTCCTATATTTTGTTACCAGAAGCACCTATAGGACTTGTAGTGTGTTAGTGGCAGGCAGGCAGAGCTCCTATATTTTGTTACCAGAAGCACCTATAGGACTTGTAGTGTGTTCGTGGCAGGCAGGCAGAGCTCCTATATTTTGTTCCCAGAGGCACCTATAGGACTTGAAGTGTGTTAGTCCCATTACACACACAGAGCTATATTTTGTTCCCAGAAGCACCTATAGGACTTGAAGTGTGTTAGTCCCATCACACACACAGAGCTATATTTTCTTCCCAGAAGCACCTATAGGACTTGAAGTGTGTTAGTCCCATTACACACAAAGAGCTATACTTTGTTCCCAGAAGCACCTATAGGACTTGAAGTGTGTTAGTCCCATTACACACACAGAGCTATATTTTCTTCCCAGAAGCACCTATAGGACTTGAAGTGTGTTAGTCCCATCACACACACAGAGCTATATTTTCTTCCCAGAAGCACCTATAGGACTTGAAGTGTGTTAGTCCCATCACACACACAGAGCTATATTTATCTTCCCAGAAGCACCTATAGGACTTGAAGTGTGTTAGTCCCATCACACACACAGAGCTATATTTTCTTCCCAGAAGCACCTATAGGACTTGAAGTGTGTTAGTCCCATTACACACAAAGAGCTATACTTTGTTCCCAGAAGCACCTATAGGACTTGAAGTGTGTTAGTCCCATCACACACACAGAGCTATATTTTCTTCCCAGAAGCACCTATAGGACTTGAAGTGTGTTAGTCCCATCACACACACAGAGCTATATTTTCTTCCCAGAAGCACCTATAGGACTTGAAGTGTGTTAGTCCCATTACACACAAAGAGCTATACTTTGTTCCCAGAAGCACCTATAGGACTTGAAGTGTGTTAGTCCCATCACACACACAGAGCTATATTTTCTTCCCAGAAGCACCTATAGGACTTGAAGTGTGTTAGTCCCATCACACACACAGAGCTATATTTTCTTCCCAGAAGCACCTATAGGACTTGAAGTGTGTTAGTCCCATTACACACACAGAGCTATATTTTCTTCCCAGAAGCACCTATAGGACTTGAAGTGTGTTAGTCCCATTACACACACAGAGCTATATTTTCTTCCCAGAAGCACCTATAGGACTTGAAGTGTGTTAGTCCCATTACACACACAGAGCTATATTTTCTTCCCAGAAGCACCTATAGGACTTGAAGTGTGTTAGTCCCATTACACACACAGAGCTATATTTTGTTCCCAGAAGCACCTATAGGACTTGAAGTGTGTTAGTCCCATCACACACACAGAGCAATATTTTCTTCCCAGAAGCACCTATAGGACTTGAAGTGTGTTAGTCCCATTACACACAAAGAGCTATACTTTGTTCCCAGAAGCACCTATAGGACTTGAAGTGTGTTAGTCCCATTACACACACAGAGCTATATTTTCTTCCCAGAAGCACCTATAGGACTTGAAGTGTGTTAGTCCCATCACACACACAGAGCTATATTTTCTTCCCAGAAGCACCTATAGGACTTGAAGTGTGTTAGTCCCATCACACACACAGAGCTATATTTTCTTCCCAGAAGCACCTATAGGACTTGAAGTGTGTTAGTCCCATCACACACACAGAGCTATATTTTCTTCCCAGAAGCACCTATAGGACTTGAAGTGTGTTAGTCCCATCACACACACAGAGCTATATTTTCTTCCCAGAAGCACCTATAGGACTTGAAGTGTGTTAGTCCCATTACACACAAAGAGCTATACTTTGTTCCCAGAAGCACCTATAGGACTTGAAGTGTGTTAGTCCCATCACACACACAGAGCTATATTTTCTTCCCAGAAGCACCTATAGGACTTGAAGTGTGTTAGTCCCATCACACACACAGAGCTATATTTTCTTCCCAGAAGCACCTATAGGACTTGAAGTGTGTTAGTCCCATTACACACAAAGAGCTATACTTTGTTCCCAGAAGCACCTATAGGACTTGAAGTGTGTTAGTCCCATTACACACACAGAGCTATATTTTCTTCCCAGAAGCACCTATAGGACTTGTAGTGTGTTAGTGGCAGGCAGGCAGAGCTCCTATATTTTCTTCCCAGAAGCACCTATAGGACTTGTAGTGTGTTAGTGGCAGGCAGGCAGAGCTCCTATATTTTGTTACCAGAAGCACCTATAGGACTTGTAGTGTGTTCGTGGCAGGCAGGCAGAGCTCCTATATTTTGTTCCCAGAGGCACCTATAGGACTTGAAGTGTGTTAGTCCCATTACACACACAGAGCTATATTTTGTTCCCAGAAGCACCTATAGGACTTGAAGTGTGTTAGTCCCATTACACACACAGAGCTATATTTTTCTTCCCAGAAGCACCTATAGGACTTGAAGTGTGTTAGTCCCATTACACACACAGAGCTATATTTTCTTCCCAGAAGCACCTATAGGACTTGAAGTGTGTTAGTCCCATTACACACACAGAGCTATATTTTCTTCCCAGAAGCACCTATAGGACTTCTAGTGTGTTAGTGGCATCACACAGAGCTCCTATATTTTCTTCTCAGCAGCACCCACAGGACTTCTAGTGTGTTAGTGGCATCACACAGAGCTCCTATTTTTTCTTTGCAGAAGCACCCATAGGACTTCTAGTGTGTTAGTGGCATCACACAGAGCTCCTATATTTTCTTCTCAGCAGCACCCACAGGACTTCTAGTGTGTTAGTGGCATCACACAGAGCTCCTATTTTTTCTTTGCAGAAGCACCCATAGGACTTCTAGTGTGTTAGTGGCATCACACAGAGCTCCTATATTTTCTTCTCAGCAGCACCCACAGGACTTCTAGTGTGTTAGTGGCATCACACAGAGCTCCTATTTTTTCTTTGCAGAAGCACCCATAGGACTTCTAGTGTGTTAGTGGCATCACACAGAGCTCCTATATTTTCTTCTCAGCAGCACCCACAGGACTTCTAGTGTGTTAGTGGCATCACACAGAGCTCCTATATTTTCTTCTCAGCAGCACCCACAGGACTTCTAGTGTGTTAGTGGCATCACACAGAGCTCCTATATTTTCTTTGCAGAAGCACCTATAGGACTTCTAGTGTGTTAGTGGCATCACACAGAGCTCCTATATTTTCTTCTCAGCAGCACCCACAGGACTACCGACTACAATGGCTGGAAGACCGCCAAGGGGAGGCAGAGCGTGCAGAGCCAAGAACACAGGGCAGGCAGGCTCTGTTTCTAGTGGACGTGGCCGTGGACGTGGACGTGGTCGTGCATCGTCATCAGCACGTGGCCATGGGACACGCGCGTCTTTGTTTTCGGCAGCTGGACATGTGGAGCCGCATCATGCTGAAGGCTTGGTAGAATGGATGACCAAGCCCTCCTCATCCTCCTCATCCTCTCTCACCCAGGCTCAGGGTACTGACAGAGCATCATCAGCCACCCCTTCCCTAGACCCACCATGTCCTCCTGAGGAGTCCCCCGAACTCTTTGAGCACAGTGTTGGGTACATGCTCCAGGAGGATGCCCAACGATTCGAAGGCTCGGATGACGATACCCAGCTTGAGGAATCTGGCAGTACAGTTCCACCAGCTGCAGCTTACTGCCAGGTTTGCTCTAGTGGTGAAGAGGGAGGGGATGATGAGGTCACTGACTCCACGTGGGTGCCTCAAGGGAGAGAGGATGAGGAGGAGGACGAGGAGGAGGAGGATGCGGCGTCACATGTCCAACGAGGCAGGATGCCCCCTGGAGGCCAGGTAGAGGCCAGCACAGCAACTGTACAACACCGCAGAGCTCCGCCTGTGCAGGGCGCTGCCTCTGCACGTTATCAGAAAAGTTCTTTGGTGTGGGCCTTTTTTGAGACGAGTGCAGCAGATCGCACCACTGCTATTTGCAATATTTGTCTCAAGCGTATCTCGCGTGGCCAAAACATCAGCCGCTTGGGCACGACAAGCATGACCAGACATATGGCGACCTGCCATGCAGCTCGTTGGCAGGCACACATAAAAGACCCACACCAAAGAACTAAGCGGACCTCTACTTGCTCCTCCTCAGCTGGGATCTCCATCCCCACTACACCTTCAGTCCTCTCTGAAAGCTGCTCTGAGAGGACTGAAGGTGTAGAATTCGGTGTGTCACAACCAAGTACTTGCAGTACACCGACGTCCGAATGCAGCAGGCAAATTTCCCTGCCCCAGCTGCTGGACCGTAGAAAGAAGTACACTCCCAGCCATCCACATGCCCAGCGGTTGAATGCTAGCCTTGCTAAATTGCTAGCACTTCAACTGCTGCCTTTTCAGTTGGTAGACTCGGCCCCCTTCCGTGAGTTTGTTCAATGTGCGGTTCCTCAGTGGCAGGTTCCCAAACGCCACTTTTTCTCGCGGAAGGCGATTCCGTCTCTCTACCGGCATGTGGAGGGCAATGTCCATGCCTCGCTGGACAGGGCGGTCAGCGGTAAGGTGCATATTACCGCTGACTCATGGTCCAGCAGGCATGGACAGGGACGGTACCTTTCTTTCACGGCCCATTGGGTCACTCTATTGGCAGCTGGGAGGGATGCAGGACAAGGTGCAGTAGTGTTGGAGGTTGTTCCGCCACCACGCCTCCAAAACGCGACTACTGCTACTGGTTGTGACACACCTCTCTCCTCCACCCCCTCCTCTTCTTCTTCCTCCAGTGCTCTGTCCTTGGAACCAGCGGTGCTCCGTAGGCGTACAAGGGGCTACGCAAGTACGCAGGCAAAAAGATGCCATGCCGTGCTTGCGCTGGTGTGTTTGGGGGACAGGAGCCACACTGGGCCAGAGGTTCTGGCAGCTCTGCAGGGGCAGGCCGAGAGGTGGTTGACGCCACGTCAGCTTAAGCCAGGAATGGTCGTTTCTGACAATGGCACCAACCTCCTCTCCGCCCTGCGACAGGGGCAGCTCACCCATGTGCCCTGCATGGCTCACGTCCTCAACCTGGTGGTGCAGCGGTTCTTGGGCAGGTTCCCAGGCTTACAGGATGTCCTGAGGCAGGCCAGGAAAGTCTGTGTGCATTTCCGCCGATCTTATAATGCCAGTGCTCGGCTGACTGAGCTGCAAAAGGAGCTGAACCTGCCCAAGAACCGCCTAATATCTGACATGCCCACCAGGTGGAACTCAACGTTGGCCATGCTGCAGCGACTGCACACGCAGCAGAGGGCCATCAATGAGTACCTTTGCGACTACGGCACCAGGACAGGGTCAGGGGAGCTTGGTTTTTTTTCCCCACGTCAGTGGAGCATGATCAGGGATGCATGCACTGTCCTCTCACCATTTGAGGAGGCCACGAGGATGGTGAGCAGTGACAGTGCATGCATCAGTGACACTGTCCCTCTTGTCCACCTGTTGGAGCATACGCTGCGTGGGATAATGGACAGGGCACTTGAGGCAGAACAGAGGCAGGAAGAGGAGGACTTCCTTGCCTCTCAAGGCCCCCTTTATCCGGACAGTGTTCCTTCTGTCCCACCCATCACACAGGAAGAGGATGAGGAGGAGGAGGAGGAGGAGGAGGAGGAGGATTGTGTGAGCATGGAGGTGGAGCCTGGCACTCAGCATCAGCAGCAGCAGTCTTTTAGGGATGATGTACAGTCCCAACAAGCCAGTGGACTTGTACGTGGCTGGGAGGAGGTGGCTGGCGATCATGTCATCCTCAGTGACCCAGAAGACTCCGGACCGAATGCCTCAGCTAACCTACGCTGCATGGCCTCCCTGATCCTGCAAAGCCTGCGGAAGGATCCTCGTGTTCTTCGGATCAAGAGAGGGACCATTACTGGCTGGCCACTCTCCTTGATCCGCGGTACAAGGGTAAGGTTGCGGACCTTATCTTGCCGTCGCAGAGGGAGCAGAGGATGAGACATCTCAGGGAGGCCTTGCAGAAAGGTCTGTGCAACGCGTTCCCAGAAACTGGGAGGCTACAAACTCCTGGTCCTGGGCGACGAGTTGCTGAGGCTTCGGTCAGTGGCAGAAGGAGCGGTGGGGAAGGTGGACGTCTGACCGATGCGTTCAGACAATTTTTTAGTCCGCAGCCCCAAGGTATGATCAGTTCCAGCAACCATCGCCAGCGTCTGATATACATGGTGCAGGAATACCTTGGGGCAAGGTCAGACTTGGACACCTTTCCCACCGAAAATCCTCTGGCTTACTGGGTCCTGAGGATGGATCACTGGCCAGAGCTTGCACAGTATGCAATTGAGCTACTGGCCTGTCCTGCCTCCAGCGTTCTTTCCGAACGCACATTCAGTGCTGCTGGAGGATTTGTGACTGATCATAGGGTGCGCCTGTCCACCGCCTCGGTTGATCGACTGACATTCATCAAAATGAATCAGTCTTGGATCACCACCAGCTACCAGGCACCTGAGGCGGATATAACCGAATAATTTTTAATGTCACATCCCTTCAAGACTGCCTATGCTGATGCTGAGTGACTGTCCTCTTATGTTCACTGACTATCCTCTTCCTCCTCCTCAATGATCCATGCCACAGCACCAGTGCCTAAGGCACAATTTTTCAGCCCCTGTTTAACAGGGGCGTGTACTTACAATTTTTTTAAAAAAAATGCTTCGCAACACGTGTGACTGCTGTGCTCCAAGTACAGTCTCTGTGAGGGCCGTGTTGCAGTGTTGTGGCACCAGCACCAGTGCCTAAGGCACAATTTTTCAGCCCCTGTTTAACAGGGGCGTGTACTTACAATTTTTAAAAAAAATGCTTCGCAACACGTGTGACTGCTGTGCTCCAAGTACAGTCTCTGTGAGGGCCGTGTTGCAGTGTTGTGGCACCAGCACCAGTGCCTAAGGCACAATTTTTCAGCCCCTGTTTAACAGGGGCGTGTACTTACAATTTTTAAAAAAAAATGCTTCGCAACACGTGTGACTGCTGTGCTCCAAGTACAGTATCTGTGAGGGCCGGGTTGCAGTGTTGTGGCACCAGCACCAGTGCCTAAGGCACAATTTTTCAGCCCCTGTTTAACAGGGGCGTGTACTTACAATTTTTTAAAAAAATGCTTCGCAACACGTGTGACTGCTGTGCTCCAAGTACAGTCTCTGTGAGGGGTTGCAGTGTTGTGGCACCAGCACCAGTGCCTAAGGCACAATTTTTCAGCCCCTGTTTAACAGGGGCGGGTAATTACAAATCTTGATCTAATAGTTCACAGCAGGGCCCATTCCTGCGCCCACCAAGAGTAACTATGAGGGCCTGCAGTCTTGTGGCAACACCGTCCACCACCACCGCCAAAGGCCCAATTTTTCTGCCCTGTTCATCAGGTGCTTGCAATTACAAATCTTGATCTAATAACTCACAGCAGGGCCCATTCCTGCGCCCACCAAGAGTAACTATGAGGGCCTACAGTCTTGTGGCAACACCGTCCACCACCACCGCCAAAGGCCCAATTTTTCTGCCCTGTTCATCAGGTGCTTGCAATTACAAATCTTGATCTAATAACTCACAGCAGGGCCCATTCCTGCGCCCACCAAGAGTAACTGTGAGAGCTTACAGTCTTGTGGCAAAACCGTCCACCACCACCACCACCACCACCCCCAATTTTTCTGCCCTGTTCAACAGGTGCATGCAATTACAAATCTTGATCTATTAACTCACAGCAGGGCCCATTCCTGTGCCCACCAGTCTTGTGGCTACACCAACATCTAATAGGGCAAATTTCTGCAGAGTATATACGCCAGGCCCCTACTTTCAAACATCCAACTTACAAACGACTCCTACTTGCAAATGGAAAGAGAAAACAGGAAGTGAGAGGAAATCTACCCCTAGGAAGGGAAATTCTATCCTGTTAGATTTAATTTGGGAAAAAGGTATCTCCTCTCTACTGATACTTTATCACCAATCCTTGTTTCAATTAAAACCCCACTTTTCCAAAAACATTTGTCATTGGGACGGAAAGTGAGGTGACATGTTCTGAACAGATGTGCAAAGACAGCAAATGTTACAGGGGTGATAACCCCTCCCTATGTTCTCCAAAAAGCTTAAAAATAGATTTTTTTGGGATGGAGCTACACTTCATAATGTACCTGTTCAGATTCTACTTAAGATCAAACCTAAAGCCGCAAGTGGTTTTAAATGGCTTCTTTTTTTCCTTTACAAATGTCATTTTGTGCAAGGACAGTTCTAAACACGGGAAACACATGCCACTTCACAGGCATACTTTGGACACCCCCCAGGTACCATATTTAAAGGAAAATGTCACTTTTTTTTTTTCACTTTATGCATCATTAAAATGACTGCTCCCGAAAAAACGTTAGTTTTTAAAAGTTCTTTTTGCATTGATATATGTCCCCTGGGGCAGGACCCGGGTCCCCAAACCTGTTTTATGACATTAACATGCATATTGGCCGTTGTAATTAGCACTTTTGATTTCGAACGTTCGCGTCCATTATAACGTATAGGGTTCGAAAATTCGCGCAAACTTTCGGTCCGTTCGAAGGTTCTGGTTCGAACCGAACCCGGGGGTGTTCGGCTCATCCCTAATCCTGAAATACTGCCTGTTCCTCCCAGTGGGCCATGAATAGGTTGGCCACACTGGGAGCAATTTATCCAAATTTTAGACCAATTACCTTGTACCTCTGACACTATTCTTATCACTGCAGATGTGGAGTCACTCTACACCATAATAGATCATAAGGCAGCCACTGACTCAGTTAAATGGGCTTTAGCTGAGACTGACCTAGCAGATGATCATGTCCAGTTTTTACTTAAATGTTTAGACTTTTGTCTTCTTAACAACTATTTTTAGTTTGTTCGTAATTTTTTCTTGCAAATACGAGGCATAGCAATGGGTGCTCGTTTTGCTCCCAGTGTGGCCAACCTATTCATGGCCCACTGGGAGGAACACGCAGTATTTTAGGATCACCCACCATAGTTATTATGTTACAAACGTTATATAGACGATATTATAATGTTATGGGAAGGTGACATGTCTAGCCTGCAGTCCTTTATGGATAAACTCATTAATAATAACAAAAATATTGAACTTACCTGGACACTAGATAAACAACAGGTCACCTTTCACCTCTACAGTCCACATTTCTGGATACCAGTATCGGTAGTCATCACTTGTTCTGGATGTCATAAGTCCATAATAAAAATCATAAGAGACAGCACCAAAACAAGAAGGAAAAAAAAACATGAGGATCCTTGTTCTCAACAGTCCAATAATAACAGTACAAAGGTCCATAAGGTGAATCTGGTCCTGTTGCCCTTGCTTCTGAGATAGCCTTCACTGGTGATTCCAATTGGATACAGCATACAGTAACAGCCTGGGGACCAGCTTTTTCCTGGCTTTCTGAGATTATACTTTATTAATGTGGCCAAAGGTAGAGAAAGAAACACGAGTACATTTAAGACATATGCATTCAAATGAATGCTTGTCTGGTAAGTCTGAGCAGTAAGGACCTTTGATTATAATTGCCATATATATCCTCAGACATAATAATGAGACCCCTTTCCCAGTGACATGTGTAACATTTTGATTGGTTATGCCCTTCAGCCAGGTGTCTGATTTCCATCCCCCATCTTTCTTCCTCCATTGTCATATGCCTGCAAGTAACTCTGCCCCGCCTTCTGTGGAATACCACTGTGTGTGTGCATGACCCTTCAAATGTCCAGGGGGACCTTGTTGCCATTGCAACTCACCACTAACTCCTTTTACTGAAACTGTGTTCAGTTGTACCAACCCTGATGGGCTAAAACCCATTTGTGCATATAGCTCCGTCCTTGGCTACCGTGTGTAGCTACTGTAAAAGTCCTGCCTTTAGCAGGCTACGGAAGAGGTCATCACTTTAAGAGTTCTCAGTGCAGATTAGGCAGTGTCGCCTACGCAGACAAAAATAACTTGATTTCAGAATATGGATAAGTGTGATGTCACCAGTTACTAGTAGCTTCAGGAACAATCAAACTAAATTACTTTTAAAGTGGAAGTAAACCCTCCTATCGTTTTCAGCCAAGGAAGCTGCCATCTTGGCCTCCATTTAATTTTTAACTGCCATGAAGCTGCACATGTGATCAGTTATGACACCAGCCATTGGATGGTTTGACAGTTTGGTTGAGAGTACAACCAATGTGACAGTTAGCATATCTGGCATGCCGGGAATGTAACTGTTTTTTCAAACTGTTAGATTGATGCGTTTACTTCCGCTTTAAGTACAATTGTACTATACTCCCTGCTATTTGCCAATCACTATGAGTCTCACAAGTCCCAGTATATCTATATGATATTCACGCAATGCTCTTTGAACTTAGCTATGGCACAAAAAAGAAAACTGATCAACAAAAAAATTGACCAATGACCACATATGATGGCTGCCCCAATGTTAGAACTGTAGAGAGGACTGTATGTCACATATACACAGAAAATATTCACATGACTGTTGCTAAACCCTACTGTTACTATTGTCATGGTAATAGCTACAATGACCTAAATTCATATAAAACAATTATCCAATGTCGTAAGAGAAAAACATGGGAGCGTGGCTTGACCTCTGAGGAGAATGGCAACTTAGCCTGTGAGCTCCCGCTGGAATGGAGGAATAACAGCCTTACGCGTTGGTTCTGTCAGCCAAACACCGCTCACAACAGCATGGGGACATCATCCCGTGGTTCCTCCGTATCCCGATCCAGGTCTCCCCGCGATCTGACTGGCAGGGTGAGTCAGAACATTCCTAAAATATTCCGGTCCCAGGCCGGCAACATGGCGCCCGCATGAGGCTCTCCCCTGCCATCCAGGTCTGCAGCTCCCGCATGGCTCTATCCGGATATCGGTGAGATAATCCTCACAGCACAACATCACCCCAGCCTCAGTGATCTAAGATCAGTGGATGCTGACATTAAGGACACCCTGACGGCAACAATCTCTGACCTCTGGATCGACATACAGGGGATCGCAGGCAGAGTACAAGAAATTGAGAAGACAACAACACAGCATTCCAATGTGCTCGACACACACACCTTACAGCTTAGACCTGAACAGACATATGGAATATGGATTGATGCTGAAAATCTGCAAACCGAAGTGGTAGCCCTCTTTAACACTATACTGGACAGAGCCCCCACGATCCCCATAGGGATGGAACGTATCCATCGCGCCTTCCGCCCGCGAGACAGAGAGTCTGATCCTCCCAGGGATGTAGTCTGCTGTGTAATAGACTACCAACTTAAGGAAGACATCCTTAGGAAGGCTCGCATCAAAACCCAGTTGAAATATAAAGATGCAGATGTTTGTTTATTTCAAGATCTTTCCACCATCACGGTTCAACTGCGCAAAGAACTATGCCCGCTACTAGAAGTACTGCGCATCAAGGGAATCTAGTATAGGTGGAAGTTCCCCTTCCGTCTCTCAGCTTCCACAGGGCCGCTTAGGGTGCCAGAAGACATGCATCACTTCTGCGACACATTGGAGATCCCATACCCAGAAGTGCCAGAATGGTACGCAGAATTTTGCCCTCAAGCTGCAAGACGCCCACCAACAGGCATGAACCCATGGAAACCCAGGAGCATTGATCCCGTAGACAACGTTCGCCATCAGCAGACAGATCCCATCACTACGCGCCAGGCTCTAATCATGGCTCCAGCCCATCAAAAGCACCGCAAATAAGAAGAGCTCATCGTGATTGCTGATCAGCGACACAGAAGTCCTACTTACTCAGCTAAGTTGTTCTGTTCTTTAAGTTTTCTTACTTTTTTTCTTCTCGATACCCATTCTAATTTATCCCCCCCCACCACTGCCCAATTGACATTCCATTCTATGTGCTGATACCCCCCATTCTGGCATTAAACTCTCAATTATCTGAGTCTTCACAAATGGGCGTCCACCTGTTGAACACACTGTGACTCTTAGCCCCAGTTATTTTGATTGTCCAATTACCTAATTCCAGGACTCTAACTGCAGTAGAAGCTGTGCAGCATGGCAACTACAATAACTACATTCATCCACCCTTTTTTTTTTTTTCGATAAATATTGCCCTCTTGCGTGACATGTTTTGCTTATACAGGTGATTATAACTGTCTGGGATGAGAACAATGCGAGCCCCCCCCCCCCCCCTGCTCCCCTGAAGAACCTTGGCTCGAAGGTTAATCTGCACGGACCTGAGACTTTAACCATAACGCTATATATACACTTATCCCATTATGGCACATGACGAGCTGTAAGGTAATACCCAAAACACAAAGTAGGACAATACCCATGAGTGGTAACTCCCGACATGTGACCTTGCTTAACCCACAACCCCTTGCCAGTAGGGATTTGGGGAAATGGTCCGTGCAGATCACCCTCTACCCAATATGTGGGAAACATCCATAGGAAATGCTTAACTATTGACCTTACCAGTAAGGCGGAAAAGCCTAATTTATACCACATGCACAGTTCAGCTGTCCTGTAGAGAACTAGGTTCTAGTTGTAAGGGAGACTGGATCTGTCACTCTGCGGGGCTAGCTGATATGGCCAATAGGGCACAGGTACCAATTTATAAAAAATTGGCATTAAAGATTACTTCTTTTTTTTTTTTGCTGTGTTTTTTTTTGGCTTTTCTCTGGTGACTAGGTAACTAGAGGGAAGGAAAAAGAAAATAAAAGGGAAGAGGAAAAGATGTTTATTTGATGGGGGAGGGGGGGGAGGGAGGGAGAGAGGGGGGAGGGGGGGTAAACGGAGGGTGATGGGGTGTGTATAAATATGAAAACAGAGATAAAGTCACATTGAGATAAACATTAGTTAAAACATTTTTTATTTATTTTTTGTTTTTTTAGTAGCACTGAGGTTGTGAAATAGAAAGACATGTATGGAGGGTTTCTTTTTGGGAGACGTCACAGGAAATTAATATATGAAGATGAATAAGAAATAAAGATACCAAAGATTAAAAACACAATAATATAATACTACACATTATAAACACTAAAACACAAGTAAACTTAAGGGGGAAGGGGGAGGGCAGGGGAGTGAGCAAATGAGAAAATAGAGATAAAAAAAAGCACACGGAAATAAATATTTAATGATTTTTTTTTTTTTTTGGAGGGGGGGGGGGGGGGAAGGAGAGATAGAGCAAAACCCCTTTTTTTGGTGATTGGAGGAGAGGAGAAGTGTTTTTTTTTTTTTTTTTTTTTTTATTTTCCTTTTTTTTTTTTTTTGGCGATTGGAGGAGAGGAGAAGTTTCTCCTTTTTTTTTTTTTCCTCTTGATTGGAGGAGAGGAGAAGTGTTTTTTTTTTTTTTAATTTTTTTTCCTTTTCCTTTCTCCTCCCCCCTCCTCGGCTGCTCCCTCCTCGCCCCTCTCACCCCAATCTCCTATATCTATAAAAACGGGGAAAAAAAAAAGAAAGGAAAAAGAAAAAAACCGGGGAGTAACATGGGAATGTATGAGAGAAAAAAGAGATCCTGAGGGAAGATATGTTTTTGTTTTTGCTTTGATGAATGCATTGCCAGTTGTAATTATGGGGATATATAACCCTCCCCCAGCTACAATGGGAGTATTGAAGGAGGCAGTGATATTTATGTCAGAATACCCAGAGGCACATGTTGTATGTATGGGAGATTTCAATATGTGTTTAGATCCAAAGATAGACAGGTTTGGGAGAAGTAAGCAAAAAGGAGATGTAGGGCCGAAGGTGTTGGAGAAATTTATGAATGAAGTAGGCTGGGCTGGTCTATGGAGGATCAGAAACCCAGGGACTCGGTCCTATTCATGGCATGCGCCAGGGAGAGGATGCATGTCTAGAATAGATATTGTAATGGGGAACGAAAAGATCCTGCCAATGGTTCGATCTGTAGCTTATATGACCAGAGGGGTGTCTGACCACTCTGGATTAACCTTTGAGCTAAAAATAGGCCCAAAAAGAAGAGGACCGGGTTATAGGATACAGGCTGAATGGTTAACCCAGATAGGATCAAACGATAGAATACCAGAGCAAATGGGAATGTTCCTGGAAGCACATGGGAATAGAAAAATAGATGGAGTACTTTGGGATACATTCAAGGCATACTTGAGGGGGAATAACAAAATCAACAATATCATATATAAAACGTACAAATAGACAGGACGAAGAGGAAATGGAACAGTTATGTGCACAGGCAGAAAATAGGTTTATAGGTGACCCCTCAAACATAAATCAAATAAGATGGGCAGCCTTAGCACGGCAATACAAGAACCAACTAATAATTAATGCTAAACGTAAGAAATTCCAACATGCACAAAAAAATTTTGAACAAGGACAGCAATCTAATAAGATGCTGAACTTCCTGATAAGGCGGCAAACCCCAACATTAGTAATATCAGAGGTGAAAATTAAGAAAAGGGAGACGGTAAATACATTAGATGAGATACTTGAGACCTTCCAAAAATACTACATTAACATGTATACATCAACACTGACTTGTACAAGAGAAGAGATAGAGGATTACCTGAAGGATTTAGATTTTCTTAAATTAACAGAGGAACAAAAAGAGGAGCTAGAGAGAGACATAGAGGAAGAGGAAGTACAAGAAGCTATCTTCTCTTTGGTAAAGGGTAAATCCCCAGGGCCAGATGGCATACCATTGGAAATGTACCAGCGATATGCAGAGATTATGGTACCAGTTATGACCAAAATGTATGGAGAGGCATTTCGAAAGGGGGAAATGCCTGCCTCCATGTATGAAGCTACAGTTATACTGATACCAAAACCAGACAAAGATAGAACTGAATGTGGGTCGTACAGGCCAATATCATTATTAAATATAGATTACAAAGTACTGGCAAAAGTACTTGCCAAAAGGCTCAACCAGGTAATTCTATCTATAATAGCGGAGGACCAAACTGGATTTATGCCAGGGAAATCCACCTCAATCAATATTAGAAGAACGCAATTTATGATACAAATGAGAGAGTTTATTCCAGAAACAAGTGCCTTGGCATCGTTGGATACGGCCAAGGCATTTGATTCTATAGAATGGGAATTTCTACAGACAGTGCTGGAAAGGAACGGATTTGGGGAAAAGTTTAGAAAATGGGTGAGAATAATTTATAAACAACCATGCTCCAATCTGTTAATAAAAGGTATATTATCCCCTACAATAAAATTATATAGGGGAACAAGACAGGGTTGTCCAATGTCACCGCAACTATTTGCCCTGGCAATTGAGGCATTGGCAAATAGATTTAGGCAAACAGATAAATATAAAGGGATTAAAGTAGGGAAAAAAACTGAACATATAGGCTTATACGCGGACAATATTATATTATATATGGGAGATGCGCAAGCATCTTTGACAGAAGCAATGAGAATAATAGAAATATACGGAAGGTTCTCAGGATTAAAAATAAATTGGCAAAAATCCTTACTGATGCTTCTAGGTACAGGTAATGAAAGGAGAGTCCAGACCCCATTAAAAATAGTTGAAGTGTTTAAATATTTAGGAGTAAATATTACGTTGAAATCTGAAGAAGAGATGGAAGCCAATATACTCCCATTAGTAGAGCAAGTTAAGAGAAAATTAGAAATATGGATAAAGCTACCAATATCAATGGCAGGTAGAATTCAAGTGTTTATATGTATTCGCACACTCCCTGGTAAAAATACCAAGCCAGATATTAAAAAAATTAAATTCGCAGATGACTCGGTTCATCTGGGCATATGGAAGATGTAAATTAAAATTTAATAAACTACAAAGACCAAAGACGGAAGCTGGGCTGGCCCTCCCGGACTTATATTTATATTATTTGGCAGGGCAACTGAAACATTTAAGATCATCGGTAGGACAGGAAAAAATAACAAGGATAGAGGAATATCTTCTTAGCAGAATGCAAATAGATGATTTAATGATGGGATTAGAATTAAAAGATCTGAGGAGAGTGGGAGTAAAAATCCCACTACTGAAAGTGGCAAGGACAGTATGGAGGGAAGCTAAGAAATTGACGGGATTCGTTGGTATCCAAACAGAAACTGCGCTTTGGAATAACCCAAAATTCGAACATCTGGAAACATTTGAGGACAGTAAATTTTGGAAGCAGAATAAGATATTAACTTTTGGCCAGCTCTATGATAAAAATGTAATATTAACTTATGAAAACCTGTGTAAACAATATAATTTACTGAGTAAACAGTTCTACAGATACCTTCAGCTGAGGCAGGTGCTACAGGTACAGTTTAGAAGGGAGGAATTAAAAATATCTAAATATCCCCTTATAGGCATCTTGAGATCGCAGGGACCTAAGGGATTAATAGCCAAAATCTATACACATCTGCTACAGAAGAAAATAGAAGGTGAACCACTGAAAATAAGGGATAAGTGGCAGGCGGCTATCCCAGACATGAGCGATCATGAATGGGATGAAGCCTGCACTTCCCACCTGAATGTATCCCCTGCAATGAACAACAGGATAATACAGATAAATATAATACATCAGACGTATTTGGCTCCAAACAGACTGTATAAAATGGGGAGGATGGCTGAACCAAGATGTACTAGATGTGGGCAGGGGGGAGCAGACTTTCTTCATGTAATGTGGTACTGTGGTAAAATAGGAAAATATTGGCAACAGGTAGCCAGGAAAATAGGAAAAGTTTTGAATAAACCTTTTATGGCTACGATGGAATTATGTTTGCTGGGGATACTAAGGGAAGAGAGAGACAATAGAGACAATAATACATTCTTAAGGGAGGCACTATTTTTAGCAAGAAAACAAAAAATAGAAAAATGGATTCAGCCATATCCCCCGACAGTAACCCAATGGGTGAGAGCAGTAAATCAGGTCCTACCCTACAAAAAAATAATGTATGAACAAAGGGGAAATGGGCGAAGATATGAAAATATATGGGCAAAATGGAATAGATTATGGTTAACAGTGGATATAGAAACACCTGAAAACATAGTATAAGGTGACCATAGAAGGTGAGAGAGAATGGAATGAATGAGAGGAGAAAATGTAATTATAATTTGTATTATATAAAGAAATGTAAAAGCATATAAAAATGTACAATGTAAATTATTATGTAAGGAAAAAAGATTTTGTAATAAAAAAAAAGATTTTGTAATAAATGTGTCGTCCGGAGGAAACTCATAAAAATGGCCTCCAAACTTAAAATGAACACCAATCCAAAATTTCTGCGCTTATGTCTCAAATACGTTCACTAGTAGCTGCACACAAACAGAACATAGCATCAAAAACATATCAAGAACTAACCCATTCTTCTCCTAGAAGAATTAAACATGAAGACCAAAAGACAATATATATTGAGACACAAAATCTACTATGAGCAAGGAAACAAATCTGGTAGATTACTAGCCAGAGCCAAAACAAAACAAAAAACATAGCGCCACCATACACTACATAAATGACAAACACGGAACCACACATTGCTCCAACAAACCTATAGCCCAACAGTTCGAAAAATATTATCAAACACTTTACAAAATACCACCCAACTCCAATTGCCCCCATAACTCAGACACAAAGAAACTCCTTATCAATGATTTCCTTTCCAAGTACGGCCCAACACCTATCTCTACAGAAACAGCCCAAAAATTAAATACTCCACTTTCTGGAGAGGAATTTGAAAAAGCTATAAAGGAAATGAAAGTAGGGAAAGCCCCTGGCCCGGACGGCTTCTCATTACAATATTTTAAAACATTCAAAGACATACTTAAACCTCACTTCCTCACAGCCTTCCGATCCTTTGACTCCAACACACAGCCCCCCCCCCCCACAAATGCTAGAAGCACATATAGCGGTCTTTCCAAAAGATGGTAAAGACGCTTCCCTAGTAACAAATTATCGACCCATTTCACTCATCAATGTTGATGTAAAAATTTATGCTAAAATCCTTGCGAACCGCTTACTGCCCCATTTACCTTCCCTGATCTCCCTAGATCCCTAGGTAGGATTTATACCTGGAAGAGAGGGTAGGGACAATACCACCAAAGAACTAAACATTCACCATTGGCTCAACTCAAATGATAAACAAGGATTCTTTCTATCTCTAGATGCGGAAAAGGCATTTGACAGAGTGGCCTGGGATTATATTGACGTGGTCCTCCATGCTATCCGTATACCAAACTTATTGCAGTCATATATAAGAGATTTATACACCTCACCTACTGCTAGAGTCCAAGTCAATGGCCACCTTTCAAATGACTTTCCAGTCCACAATGGCACCAGACAAAGTTGCCCCCTCTCGCCGCTACTCTTTGTACTTACGCTTGAACCCCTACTCAACAAAATACGACTTAACCCCTGACATCAAAGGCATTACAATAAAACAACACACATAAACTTGCAGCCTTTGCCGATGATCTCCTACTCTTTTTAACTGACCAACATATCTCAATACCAAATCTTCTAAAAGACTTAAAACTTTTCCAAACAATCTCCAATCTTAAAATAAACTATTCTAAGTCTAATGCTTTGAACATTACATTAACATCAGCAACATTCTCACAATGCCAATCCAACTTCCCCCTTCAACTGGGCCGAAAATTCAATTACATATTTAGGAATTCAAATACCGAAATCCCTCTCAAATCTCTACCGAGATAATTTTGCTCCAGTCTTAAAAGAAACCAGAGAAGAATTAAAAAGATGGAGTGCCCTCATTGTGTCCTGGCATTCATAAAGATGGCGATTCTCCCATGGTTTCTTTAACTGCTACAAACCATCCCAATACAAATCCCCATGTCTTTCTTTAACTCCTTTAGACAAGCCTGCTCCTCCTTTATGTGGAGACACAAACCATCAAGAATTAAATTTGACCTTCTTATCCTCACAAAAGATAGGGGTGGAATAGTCCTCCCTGACCTACGCCGATATTACTGGGCGATACATTTAACCAGGATATTTGACTGGAACATCCATCAAGATGTTAAAGACTGGGTCACACTAGAGCATTCCATTTCCTCGCAATCATTGAGATCCCTACTAGGGATGAGCTTTATGTTCGAGTCGAACTCATGTTGGATTCGAAAATTGTCTGTTCGCCAGTTCGCTGAACAGCGAACAATTTTGGGTGTTTGCGGAAATCTAATTTTAATTTAATAATGCTTAAAGTGAAACAATAAAAGTGTAATATTCCTTTAAATTTTCGTACCTGGGGGTGTCTATAATATGCCTGTAAAGGGGCACATGTTTCCCATTAGGGATGAGCCGAACACCCCCGGGTTCGGTTCGCACCAGAACCTGCGAACGGACCGAAAGTTTGCGCGAACGTTAGAACCCTATTAGTTACAATGGACGCGAACGTTCGAAATCTAAAGTGCTAATTATAACGGCCAATATGCATGTTATTGTCATAAAAAAGGTTTGGGGACCCAGGTCCTTCCCCAGGGGACATGTATCAATGCAAAAAGAAGATTTAAAAACTGACGTTTTTTTCTGGAGCAGTAATTTTAAAGATGCATAAAGTGAAAAAAAAAAAAGTGAAATATTCCTTTAAATATGGTACCTGGGGGGTGTCTTAAGTATGCCTGTGAAGTGGCATGTGTTTCCCGTGTTTAGAACTGTCCCTGCACAAAATGACATTTGTAATGGAAAAAAAATAAGCCATTTAAAACTGCTTGCGGCTTTAATGTCATGTCTTGTCCTGGCAATATGGATGAAAATCTTTGAGATTAATGGAATGGCTACCCAATCAACCCCCCCCCCCTTACCGCAGCCCATTACCTTCCCCTTTGGGTCTTGTATGGATATTAAGGGGAACCCCGCACCCAAAATAAAACCCTATACCTACAACCCTATATACTCTGAACAGCAGTATACAGGCGGTGCAAACAAGACAGGGACTGTAGGTTTGTTCTTAAGTAGAATCTGTTTGTAATTTTGAACAGGTAAATTTGCCCCTGTAACATTTGTTTTGCTGTCTGTGAACCTGTTCAGAACATTTCACCTCACTTTCCATCCCAATGACAAATGTTTTTGGAAAAGTGTGTTTTTTATTGAAACAAGGATTGGTGATAAAGCATCAGTAGAGAGGAGATACCTTTTTCCCAAATTAAATCTAACAGGATAGAATTTTCCTTCCTAGGGGTAGATTTCCTCTCACTTCCTGTTTTCTCCTTCCGTTTGCAAGTAGGAGTAGTTTCTAAGTTGGATGTTTGAAAGTAGGGGCCTGCCGTATATACTCTGCAGACATTTGCCTCATTATATGTTGGTGTTGCCACAACACTGTAAGCCCTCACAGCTACTCTTGGTGGGCGCTGGATCGCCCTGCTGTGAACTATTATATCAGGAGTTGTAATTACATGCCATTGTTGAACAGTGTTAGGAAAAATTGGGCCTGTGGTGGTGGTGGTGATGGTGCTGGTGCTACAACACTGTAAGCCCTCACAGTTACACTTGGTGGGCACAGGAATGGGCCCTGCTGTGAATTATTAGATCAATAATTGTAATTGCATGCCCCTGTTGATCAGGGGCAGAAAAATTGGGCCTTTTGGTGGTGGTGGTGGTGGACGGTGTTGCCACAACACTGTAAGCCCTCACAGTTACTCTTGGTGGGTGCAGGAATGGGCTCTGCTGTGAATTATTAGATCAAGAATTGTAATTGCATGCCCCTGTTGAACAGGGGCAGAAAAATTGGGCCTTTGGGTGGTGGTGGTGGTGGACGGTGTTGCCACAACACTGTAAGCCCTCACAGTTACTCTTGGTGGGGCGCAGGAATGGGCCCTGCTGTGAATTATTAGATCAAGATTTGTAAATTACACGCCCCTGTTAAACATTGTCTGAAAAATTGGGCCTTTGGTGGTGTTGGTGGGTGTTGCCACAACACGGTCCGATCACACCAAATCCGATTGTGTGTACGGTTGTCCGACCGGACAAAGTGCTACGCATGCTCAGATCACATTACAAGACCAAAGCTATTGGCTACTAGCCTCTACATAGTCCCGTCGTAGGCAACAAACGTCACCACGTTCAGAATGATCGGATTTTCCGACAACTTTGTCCGACCGTGTGTACGCAAAACCAACATCAGACAAAGTATGACGGACAGGATCCGACCGACCTGGTCCGCGTATTGTCCGACCGTGTGTATGGGGCTTAAGCCCTCACAGTTACTCTTGGTGGGCGCAGGAATGGGCCCTGCTGTGAATTATTAGATCAAGATTTGTAATTACACGTCCCTGTTAAACAGGGGCTGAAAAATTGTGCCTTAGGCACTGGTGCTGGTGCCACAACACTGCAACCCCTCACAGATACTGTACTTGGAGCACAGCAATGAGACCTGTTGCAAAGCATTGCATAAAAAATTGTAATTACACGCCTCTGTTAAACAGGGGCTGAAAATTTGGGCCTTAGGCACTGGTTCTGGTGCCACAACACTGCAACCCCTCACAGATACTGTACTTGGAGCACAGAAATGAGACCTGTTGCAAAGCATTGCATACAAATTGTAATTAAACGCCCCTGTTAAACAGGGGCTGAAAAATTGGGCCTTAGGCACTGGTGCTGGTGCCACAACACTGCAACCCCTCACAGATACTGTACTTGGAGCACAGCAATGAGACCTGTTTTAAAGCATTGCATAAAAATTGTAATTACACGCCCCTGTTAAACAGGGGCTGAAAAATTGGGCCTTAGACACTGGTGCTGGTGCCACAACACTGCAACCCCTCGCAGATACTGTACTTGGAGCACAGCAATGAGACCTGTTGCAAAGCATTGCATAAAAAATTGTAATTACACGCCCCTGATAAACAGGGGCTGAAAAATTGGGCCTTAGCCACTGGTGGTGGCACCCAGAAACAAAAATGTTCTTCCAAGCTATCATCAGGATCATTGAGGAGGAAGAGGATAGTCAGTCAACATAACAGGACAGTCACTCAGCATCAGCATATGCAGTCTTGAAGGGATGTGACATTTCAAAATAAATTATTCTGTTATATCAGCTTCAGGTGCCTGGTAGCTGGTGGTGATCCAAGACTGATTCATCTTTTTGAAGGTCAGTCGATCAACCGAGTCGGTGGACAGGCGCACCCTGTAATCGGTGACAAAGCCTCCAGCAGCACTGAATGTGTGTTCCGAAAGAACGCTGGATGCAGGACAGGCCAGTAGCTCATTTGCATACTGTGCAAGCTCTGGCCAGTGATCCATCCTCAAGACCCAGTAAGCCAGAGGATTTTCGGTGGGAAAGGTGTCCAAGTCTGGCCTTGCCCCTAGGTATTCCTGCACCATGTATATCAGACGCTGGCGATGGTTGCTGGAACCGATCATACCATGGGGCTGCGGACTAAAAAATTGTCTGAACGCATCGGTCAGACGTCCACCATCCCCACCGCTCCTTCTGCTGCTGACCGAAGCCTCAGCAACTCGTCGTCCAGGACCAGGAGTTTGTAACCTCCCAGTCTCTGGGAACGCGTTGCACAGACCTTTCTGCAAGGCCTCCCGGAGATGTCTCATCCTCTGCTCCCTCTGCGACGGCAAGATAAGGTACGCAACCTTACCCTTGTACCGTGGATCAAGGAGAGTGGCCAGCCAGTAATGGTCCCTCTCATTGATCCGAAGAATACGAGGATCCTTCCGCAGGCTTTGCAGGATCAGGGAGGCCATGCAACATAGGTTAGCTGAGGCATTCGGTCCGGAGTCTTCTGGGTCACTGAGGACGACATGATCTGCAGCCACCTCCTCCCAGCCATGTACAAGTCACCCGGTTTCTTGGGACTGTAAATCATCCCTAAAAGACTGCTGCTGCTGCTGCTGCTGATGCTGAGTGCCAGGCTCCACCTCCATGCTGACACAATCCTCCTCCTCCTCCTCTCATCCTCTTCCTGTGTGATGGGTGGGAGAGAAGGAACACTGTCTAGATAAAGGGGGCCTTGAGAGGCAAGGAAGTCCTCCTCTTCCTGCCTCTGTTCTGCCTCAAGTTCCCTGTCCATTATTCCACGCAGCGTATGCTCCAACAGGTGGACAAGAGGTACAGTGTCACTGATGCATGCACTGTCACTGCTCACCATCCTCGTGGCCTCCTCAAATGGTGACAGGACAGTGCATGCATCCCTGATCATGCTCCACTGGCGTGGTGAAAAAAATCCGAGCTCCCCTGTCCTGGTGCCGTAGTCGCACAGGTGCTCATTGATGGCCCTTTGCTGCGTGTGCAGTCGCTGCAGCATGGCCAACGTTGAGTTCCACCTTGTGGGCATGTCACATATAAGGCGGTTCTTGGGCAGATTCAACTCCTTTTGCAGCTCAGCCAGCCGATGATCGGCAGAAATGCACACAGACTTTCCTGGCCTGCCTCAGGACATCCTGTAAGCCTGGGTACCTGCCCAAGAACCACTGCACCACCAGGTTAAGGACGTGAGCCATACAGGGCACATGGGTCAGCTGTCCCTGTCGCAGGGCAGAGAGGAGGTTGGTGCCATTGTCACAAACCACCATTCCTGGCTTAAGCTGGCGTGGCGTCAACCACCTCTCAGCCTGCCCCTGCAGAGCTGACAGAATCTCTGCCCCAGTGTGGCTCCTGTCCCCCAAACACACCAGCGCAAGCACGGCATGGCATCTTTTTGCCTGCGTACTTGCGTAGCCCCTTGGACGCCTACGGAGCACCGCTGGTTCCGAGGACAGAGCACTCAAAGAGGCCATGGAGGAAGAAGAAGAGGAGGGGGTGGAGGAGAGAGGTGTGTCACAACCAGTAGTAGCATTTTGGAGGCGTGGTGGCGGAACAACCTCCAACACTACTGCACTTATCCTGCATCCTTCCCAGCTGCTAAAAGAGTGACCCAATGGGCCGTGAAAGATAGGTAACGTCCCTGTCCATGCCTGCTGGACCATGAGTCAGCGGTAATATGCACCTTACCGCTGACCGCCCTGTCCAGCGAGACCAAGACATTGCCTTCCACATGCCGGTAGAGAGCCGGAATCGCCTTCCGTGAGAAAAAGTGGCGTTTGGGAACCTGCCACTGAGGAACCGCACATTGCACAAACTCAGGGGGCCGAGTCTACCAACTGAAAAGGCAGCAGTTGAAGTGCCAATTTAGCCAAGCTAGCATTCAACCGCTGGGCATGTGGATGGCTGGGAGTGAACTTCTTTCGACGGTCCAGCAGCTGGGGCAGGGAAATTTGCCTGGTACAATCGGACGTCGGTGTAGGGCTAGCAGAGTGCCCGCAAGTACTTGGCTGTGACACACCTAATTCTACACCTTCATTCCTCTCAGTGCAGCTTTCAGAGAGGACTGAAGGTATAGTGGGGTTGGAGATCCCAGCTGATGAGGAGCAAGGATAGGTCTGTTTTGTTCTTTGGTGTGGGTCTTTAAGGTGCGCTTGCCAACGAGCTGCATGGCAAGTCAACATATGTCTGGTCATGCTTGTGGTGCCCAAGCGGCTGATGTTTTGGCCACGCGAGATACGCTTGAGACATATGTTGCAAATAGCAGCGGTGCGATCTGATGCACTCGTCTCAAAAAAGTCCCACACCAAAGAACTTTTGTAATAACGCGCAGAGGCAGTGCCCTGCACAAGCAGAGCTCTGCGATGTGATTCAGTTGGTGTGCTGCCCTCAACCTGGCCCCCGGGGGGCATCCTGCCTCGTTGGAGATGTGCTGCCTCCTCCTTCTCCTCTCTCCGTTCAGGCACCCACGTGGAGTCAGTGACCTCATCATCCCCTCCCTCTTTGCCACTGGAGCAAACCTGGCAGTATGCTGCATCTGGTGGAACATGACTGCCAGATTGCTGTCCTTGAGCATCCCCTCTCTCTGTGCTCTCGCTACTGCCTTCCTCTAGCTGGGTATCATCATCGGAGCCTTCAAAACGCTGGGCATCCTCCTGGAGCATGTACCCAACACTGTGCTCAAACAGTTCGGGGGACTCCTCAGGAGGACATGGTTGGTCTAGGGAAGGGGTGACTGATGACATTGAGTACGCGTTGGCAGTTGCTTTGCCAGTACCCTGAGCCTGGGTGAGAGAGGATGAGGAGGATGAGACGGGCTTGGTTATCCACTCTATCAAGCCTTCGGCATGATGCGGCTCAACATGTACAGCTGCTGAAAATAAGGACAAGCGTGTCCCATGGCCACGTGCTGATGACGATGCACCACGTCCATGACCAGCACTGTTGTCTCTAGACACAGAGCCTGCTTGCCCTGTTTTCTTGGCTTGTGACTGTCTGCCTCTCCTTGTTGGCCTTCCAGACATTGTATTGGCCTGCAGGGACATGGGAAAAACAGCTAATGGGTAGTGTATATTTTGCTGGAGTCACACAACACACACACTAACTCCTGCAGATGGCTGGATTAGATGACACCAGGGCAGAAGGGCAGATACAGGTGCAGGTTGTATACTGTGTTGTGCTGCACTCACACAACACAATTACTAACTCCTGCAGATGGCTGGATTAGATGACAACAGGGCAGAAGGGCAGATACAGGTTCAGGTTGTATACTGTGCTGTGCTGCACTCACACAAGACAAATACTAACTCCTGCAGATGGCTGGATTAGATGAAACCAGGGCAGAAGGGCAGATACAGGTTCAGGTTGTATACTGTGCTGTGCTGCACTCACACAACACAATTACTAGCTCCTGCAGATGGCTGGATTAGATGAAAACAGGGCAGAAGGGCAGATACAGGTTCAGGTTGTATACTGTGCTGTGCTGCACTCACACAACACAATTACTAACTCCTGCAGATGGCTGGATTAGATGAAACCAGGGCAGAAGGGCAGATACAGGTTCAGGTTGTATACTGTGCTGTGCTGCACTCACACAACACAATTACTAACTCCTGCAGATGGCTGGATTAGATGAAACCATGGCAGAAGGGCAGATACAGGTTCAGGTTGAATACTGTGCTGTGCTGCACTCACACAGCACATACACTAACTCCTGCAGATGGCTGGATTAGATGACAACAGGGCAGAAGGGCAGATACAGGTTCAGGTTGTATACTGTGCTGTGCTGCACTCACACAACACAATTACTAACTCCTGCAGATGGCTGGATTAGATGAAACCAGGGCAAAAGTGCAGATACAGGTTCAAGTTGTATACTGTGCTGTGCTGCACTCACACAACAAAATTACTAACTCCTGCAGATGGCGGGATTAGATGAAACCAGGGCAGAAGGGCAGATACAGGTTCAGGTTGTATACTGTGCTGTGCTGCACTCACACAACACAATTACTAACTCCTGTAGATGGCTGGATTAGATAAAACCATGACAGAAAGGCAGATACAGGTTCAGGTTGAATACTGTGCTTTGCTAGACTCACACAGCACATACACTAACTCATGCAGATGGCTGGATTAGATGAAACCAGGGCAGAAGGGCAGATACAGGTTCAGGTTGTATACTGTGCTGTGCTGCACTCACACAACACAATTACTAACTCCTGCAGATGGCTGGATTAGATGAAACCAGGGCAGAAGGGCAGATACAGGTTCAGGTTGTATACTGTGCTGTGCTGCACTCACACAACACAATTACTAACTCCTGCAGATGGCTGGATTAGATGAAACCAGGGCAGAAGTGCAGATACAGGTTCAGGTTGTATACTGTGCTGTGCTGCACTCACACAACACAATTACTAACTCCTGCAGATGGTTGGAGTAGATGAAACCATGGCAGAAGGGCAGATACAGGTTCAGGTTGAATACTGTGCTGTGCTAGACTCACACAGCACACACACTAACTACTGCAGATGGCTGGATTAGATGACAACAGGGCAGAAGGGCAGATACAGGTTCAGGTTGTATACTGTGCTGTGCTAGACTCACACACACACACACTAACTCCTGCAGATGGCTGGATTAGATGACAACAGGGCAGAAGGGCAGATACAGGTTCAGGTTGTATACTGTGCTGTGCTAGACTCACACAGCACACACACTAACTCCTGCAGATGGCTGGATTAGATGAAACCAGGGCAGAAGGGCAGATACAGGTTCAGGTTGTATACTGTGCTGTGCTAGACTCACACAGCACACACACTAACTCCTGCAGATGGCTGGATTAGATGACAACAGAGCAGAAGGGCAGATACAGGTTCGGTTTGTATACTGTGCGTGCTAAACTCACACAGCACACACACTAACTCCTGCAGATGGCTGGATTAGATGAAACCAGGGCAGAAGGGCAGATACAGGTTCAGGTTGTATACTGTGCTGTGCTAGACTCACTGTGCTAGACTCACACAGCACACACACTAACTCCTGCAGATGACTGGATTAGATGAAACCAGGGCAGAAGGGCAGATACAGGTTCAGGTTGTATACTGTGCTGTGCTAGACTCACACAGCACACACACTAACTCCTGCAGATGGCTGGATTAGATGAAACCAGGGCAGAAGGGCAAATACAGGTTGTGGCCAATTATTGCTCTCCTCGCTGCTGGCTCTATGATTGGCCAAGCATGTGGGGTCACAGTGCATGCTTGGCCAATCATTAGCCAGCAATGCACTGCGACTGGCGCAGTGCATTGTGGACCGTTCGCATAACACGAATTTGATGCAAAAGGCCCTCAGAGTTCTGAACTCGACGAGCGGACGAACGGCCGATGTTTGATTCGAACATGGGTTTGAATCGAACACCGGACCCATCCCTACCAGATACCAACAAGCAGTTCAATGAATCTCAACATGGCAGTAAACCCAATGGTCAGGAATGGAAGTCATTCCTGCAAGAGGAGCTTCCCAGAAGTGGAAGCAGTGGATCTACTAACCTCCAGCTGGGTCAGCAGGTTAACCTGTATAGCCACAAGACTCGTGATCTCTAAGCTCCTCATCAGGATCATAGTGCATGGTGGGGCAGGTTGAAAAAGGACACAAGTCTGTCTAGTTCAACCAGGATCCGTAGTCATACAGCTGGGATAAGGGCAATGATCTGGTGGCCGTACAGGCCATGGTGTCCTCAAAGTACAGTCTTTGGCCCAAGTTCCTCCTATTTTAGTCTTCTTGAGATCTCAGACCTTGCACAGCAAAGCCAAGTGTATCCAAATTCAGCCACGTTACATCTAGCAACTGGGAGACCAAGTTAGAAAGGCTCATTGCGGGATCTCGCCTTCATTTTTTGAAACCTTGTGGAAGCCAGGGAAACCTGTGGCAAACTCCAGGTATACTAGAACATGGAAAATCTTGCAGAATTTCAGGATGAATCCTCTGCTCCCGACTGCAACTAGGGTCATTCTTCTGAACAAGACTACCTCAATAGGTTCAGTAACACCAAAGTAGTATTTCTTAGGATATCACGTCTTTGAGAACTATTTCAGAGATCCAAGCGTCAAGCAGTTAACTACCTTATTGCTACCATAATAAAACAAAATGGCTCTGGTTTCTTCTTCACCAGCACCAGACGAAGGTCTGCATCTTTTCTTCTGGGTCAAGACATCACCCTTCCGACATGTCCAAACTAAAATGTCAAGCGTCACCACAAGCTGGAGTAATAGACTCTATGTGGAAGAAATACATGGAAATGGTCCTTCTCTAGAAGGTCAGACAGTGGCCTCTTCAGGCCTGGCAGTATCAGAAGACTTACACTGTCCGCTAAGACAATAGCATTATCTCGGGTCAGAGTAGCCTAAGGGACTTATAGAAGGAAGATAAAATCATCAATCTAGTGCAGAGCTTACTTTATCAGATGGATGGTATGCTCATGGGCACAAATTCAGAGGTCCAGAATTTTATAGGATACCAACCAGGTTCATATACTACAAACCATTTTTTTGCCTATTGCAAAGTCAATCAGGCAACATTGGAAACAGGGGAATCGACTTCAGTTCTAATCTAATGATATGTTGATTCAAACGCTTCAGCATGGCCCTCCTTTATAGGTTTTGTGGGCGTGCTACATCACATTTGTGTAGGCTGTCATGCTTTGTGTCAGGAAAACGGAAAATGTTATACTTACCGGATGGTAATTTTCCTTTCCTGATGCAAAGCATGACAGCGTACAGGCCCCTCCCATGTGCGTTTCGCATTTGAGTATAGTTACGATAATGCCGCCTAGGGGGAGGCCACTTATTTAAATATAGTATAACCAGTCCTGATTGGGCGGGAGGCGGAGCCTATGCCATTCGTGTATGCTGTCATCCATTGCATCAGGAAAGGAAAGTTACCGTCAGGTAAGTATAACATTTTCCGTTTTTCAGTTGGTGCAATCTGTTTACTCTTGCCCTCATAAATTGTGTCCTATCCATTGAATGCTTAAAAAGTGTGGTGCAATTCTGCTCCTGTGTACTGTTCCCTGAGCACAGTACAAAAGCTCTGTAAGCACAACACACAGATCCCAGTGACAGGGGTGGGGAGAGTGGGGGAAAAGTCTTCACAGATACCCACAGCCCATCCTGTCACACACACGGCTGTTAGATGTCCCTGTGGGGGGATGAGTGGGGGATCTGCTACACACACAGCCATTCCTCTCCTCACACAACAGCCCCAGGGGGGGGGGGGGTGATCAGCTGCACCAAGGTACTCACTCCCCTCATCAAAGAAACATTGGTTCCCAAAAGTGAAACTGGGTCCAGTACCATATATAAAAATGTTCATACCCCGGGACATAGCTTTAAGTATACAAGAGGGGGCAATGTCAGGTTAGTAAGCATAGAAATTCAACAGTCAACATATACACCAAAGTTTGGTAAGAGAACATCTCATCAATTGTACAAGGGAGAGGGGTTACCTTAACTAAAGGCCACTGAAACTGCTATGGCCCACCAAAGTATGTTAGGCGGTGAGCCAGAGTTGCCCTCCACAGAAACTGGAGTGGTGAGAGTCAACATTGTGGGTGTCCTTTGGGTGGTGATTATAGATTCTTTAGAACTCTCACCCAGAATGTCATATGTCAGTCTCTTAGTCCGGCAGATGGGCCTCTTGGGTCTTTGCTTCTTAGGTGCAGACGGTTCTTTTCCAGAAGATTCTTCTCCCAACTCTAGAGGTGATTGGACAGTCTATGTTTCATTGGAACCCAGTGGGACTGACACGTCTCCCTGAATTTGATGACCCTGTGGTACGAATTCTGGTGCTTCAGGCCTGAGAGTCGCTGATTCAGTCTCTGCAGGAGGATGAGGTGGAGTGACATCTGTTGGTGTAGATGGTCACAACCAGTCTGTGTAAACCTCCTCTTCCTCACTGCTTCCTCCTTCATCCGTGTCAGACAGTGGAGTTTATGACCGTCTGGAGCTCGCCTAGAAAAGAATGGACTGCGTGCTGGCGCAGGCACCCTGACAGCTTCACTCAGAGACAGTAAGTGATTCCAGTGCCAGGTTTCTCATGTTCTCGTGTCTGAGTGAATTTGATAGAAAGGGAAACCAATCAGCTGTTTACAGACAACACAATGCTGTGAACTCCACTTTTTGCCTACTTTATGCTTTCCAGTTTTCTCAGTGACACCTTGTCTCCTGTTCGGAGGTCATGGACCCAAACTTGTAGATCATAAGTTCTTTTGTTCCTCTGCCTCTGCATCAGAGGCTTCTCAAGCTTTTTCATAGGCTGTCTTTAGGTTTTTGCAAAGCCTTTCCATGTTGCCTCTGTGGGTAGCACCTGCCATGCAATCTAAGGAGATACCAAAGGCCAAATCTACTGGCAGGAGAGCTGCTTCTCTCCCAAACATAAGTCTGTATCAAAAATAGCTGGTGGGATCAATCTTGGTGCTCTTGTAGGCATGCACCACTGTGGAGATGCACCTGCTCAGATGCTGCTTTTTTCTCTGTAGGAAGGGTCCCCATCATGTCAAGGTGTTTAAACCTTTCCAGCTGTGGATCCTCTTGAGGGTGATATAATGACGTACTTGATTTTCTGGATGACCAGCATTTCAAGTGTCTCCCTTGATTGGAGTGAATTCTTTGAGTCTGTCTGTAGTGTACAAAAAACCTTATTTCGCAACTGTGACATCTCATTGAGCTTTCTTGAGATAGACTTGGGTGGAACATGTGATGTGACCAGTCACTACCAGCATGTTCCCTTGGCCACTAGTGTCATGGTCCAGGTTCAAGAAGTCAATTCACACCAAATCAATGGGACCTTGGCTCTGAAGAAGCCCCATTGGGGAAAATTTGGAGGGCAAGGTTTTCATTTGGATGCAATGGAGGCAGGTCTGGCAGTAGCTTTTGACTTGAGGGGCCCATTCAGTGGACCGTCCTGCAGCCGTAAATGATCCCACTCTTTTTGGATTAGCTATGCTTCTTTTTAAGAGTCTGTAGCTAGTAGACACCCTCTATCAGCTTAAGAACAACTGCCCACTTCAAGGCCAAGAATTCTAACTTATAAGTTTGGTATTTTCTCTCAGCTGAGGTAAGGCTTCGGCTCATGTAGACGACAGGCCTTAAACATCCTTCATGTTTTTGACACAGTACACCTCCCAACCCATCTAAGCCTTCTCTACTGACATCGACATGCAGTTCATAAGGCTTAGATGGGTTGGCATAGGTAAGTCCTGGCCAAGACCCGACAATACATTACAGCAGTTTTAAACTTTTTTTTCCTTTAGAAATGTCATTTTGTTGTGGTATTGTTCTAAACACGGGAAAACTGTGCCACTTTACAGGCATAATATAGACACCCCCCAGGAACAATATTTAAAAGAATATTTAATTTTTATTGTTTCACTTTAAGCATTATTAAAATCACTGCTCCTGAATAGGGATGAGCCAAACACCCCCCAGTTCGGTTCACAGCAGAACATGCAAACATGCAAAAAGTTAATTTGAACACGCAAACACCGTTAAAGTCTATGGGACACGAAAGTGAAAAATCCAAAGTGCTAATTTTAAAGGCTTATAAGCAAGTTATATGAAGCTTTGCCCAATCAGGGCACAGAATGCACTGTGAAAATTTGGGTGTTTCCCAATGTTTGGCCTGAACTCATGCTCGGGCCGAACCGTTCGCCCAACACTAATCTCTACCACACTGTCCCTAACCAGAAGGAGCTCTATCCCTGCAATGCCCACTTCACAAAATGTGTGTCATTTTGTGTCACTAAAGATGGCTGCGGAGGTCACCCAGGGCCCAATCTGACAGCTGCTCATCTGATGACACTGACAGAAGCTCCAGAGGGATAAAGTTCTCCATTCCTCCATCCTGTACAATGGCCATGACACAATGCCATCTACAGCCAGGAGGCCACATTGTACCTGCCTTATGTACTAATGCACTCATCTTCTTTTTCCTTAAAGAAAACTTCAAGGTATGGCATTTTTTTTACATAGCTTGGACCAATCTAACTATGCATATACCATACCTGTGGAATCTGGAAATCACTTTAGTAGACAACCCTACTACAGTTATCTGCACTAGATTATGGGTCTTGTACCAAGTGGCTGCCCTGCTGCATTGTAAACACAGGAGTTTGTGATATCTCTGCCCCACCTGACAACTTCATCCAATTAGAGAATGTTTTGTGAATGCAAATGCAATGCAAAGCATTCTCTGAATGAGATCCTTGCTGTGTGGCTGACCGCCTGTGTTTAGCAAGCAGCTGGGAAGCCATTCAGCACAAAACCTAGAAATTAGTGGAGATCACAGTAATAGACTATTCCTAAGGCATTAGGAGGTAAAGGTGTAATATGAAGAGGAAAAGTGTTTGGGTGATGAAGGTTAGGAGGATAAGTTTTGGAATGCTGGCAACAGCAGAAAATATAGTGGGACGTTTCAAGGGAGATATTTCACCCCTTCTTGATACAAGGGTAAAAACTCTGGTAGATCTACTGTCGCCATTCCAGAGGAAGTCCAAGTAGAACAATTACTGTAGGAAAAGTTTCATGAGCATAAATACATAAGACATGGAGAAGAAGGTATTCACACACTTAAACATGTTTGCAGGTAAGGGCCAAAAAAAAGGTAAGTAAAGACAGTCTTCTTTTACAGGCCTTGCTTACTTTACAGGGTCAGAACAATATAGAACAGTTATGTACATTGTTAATGTGAGCAGAAATCATTATAAAAAAAAAAAATATTTGGTACTATTTGGTGCATTTCAATTGTATGATAATATTTAGCACTGATCCTTGCTGAATAGGAGTTTATTTTAAAGAAATTATGTGTCTTGGTTTAGAGTTGTTAAAATAATATGAATAATAGAGGACTAAACTTAACCACTCACAAATAAACTACCTGCACAAACAACTAAAAGTAGATAGAAGATGATGTCAGTATAATGAGAACAAAGAGAGATGTATGGTACTGAACTGTATAAAAGGAGGGGAGAGAAGCCATCTCATTGTATTGTCATTGTGATACCCATGCTGCAGAGTCTGTGTCACAGTGGATAATTTATAGGCTTTAACTAAAGAAGAACCCAGTGATCAGAGCTATGGGTGTATCATGTATCTACATCTTCCAGTTCTGTGTGATCCTGCAATGTATGACACTCTGGAGATCAGGAATGCAGAGTCCGGCCTGTGCCCTTCATTTTACTGATGTATTTGATGAGTTCCGATATTTTCAGAATGGAGATTTGATCATTGGAGGAGTGCTCACTGTGAGGTCAAAAGCAGAAGATCTATATTCACCTGAAGAAAAGAAATACAGGTATGTAACTTACTTGCTATGGAGAGAAAAAAAGTGATCAGGGTGACAAAGAACAACAAATCAGATTTTACAAAATGATTGTAAGAAATACATGTGATGGAAATATTATAAGAATGTATATATTGGATATAAAATGTCTCTTCATTTACATGCAAGCCAAGCTGAAAGTGTCAGAGCATGGGCTACAGTGATAGGGGGTGGGTGACAGTGACACACTATAACAGTGTCAGGGTGTTGGAGAGGTTGCTGGAAGAGTCTTTTCTTTAAAGCTGAAAAGTGTGGGGATTCCTCCATTGGCTCTCTACTGGTATCTGTATCGGTGCCGATACCGAGTATTTGCACAAGTATTGGTACTCGTACAAATGCACCGATACCTGAAACCAATACTTTCAGGCTCGGTTCTTTGAGCTGTCAGTGGGTCTCCAGTGTTGACAGCTGAAGTGTTAAAGAAGTACGGTAATTGGAGGTGTCAAAAAAAAGAAAAAAAGCAGCTGAAACACTAAAATAAAAAGAAACATTATTTCTCTTTGTATCTTTCGGTTTCCTTATCTGCAGATCAAAGGGATAAACAAATATCCCTCTGTTTAACCCCTTATTAACCCTAAATTTACTCTAATCAGCCTTAATTAACTCCCTATTCTCCTCCATTTAATTATTTTTTTCCTACCTTTTTATTTTTTTTGTTCACGTCTTTTTTTTTTTAAACGATAAACAATAAAAAAAATATGTTGTTTGCTTTGTTAGTGAATATATATATATATATTTGTAAATAACTTTTCAATGCTTTGTACTATTGCTGACAATGAAAAAGTGAAAAAAAAAACAGTTATATATATATATATATATATATATATATATATATATATATATATTATATATATATTCTTTATATATATATATATGTATTTACACATTTCACATTGAAAAAGCTAAAAAAAATTATAATAATTATTTGATTTGTAAATAACTTTTCAATGCTTTGTACTATTGCTGACAATGAAAAAGTGGAAAAAAAAACAGTTGCGGTAGGTATCGATAATTGGTATCGACAAGTACTAATAAAAAAAGTATCAGTATCAGTACATACATGTATATCCCTGTATGTTGCAGTCGTTCAGGTGCTTATCTAATAGTTTCTTGAAACTATCAATGCTCCCCGCTGAGACCACCGCCTGTGGAAGGGAATTCCACATCCTTGCCGCACTTACAGTAAAAAACCCTCTACGTAGTTTAAGGTTAAACCTCTTTTCTTCTAATCTTAATGAGTGGCCACGAGTCTTGTTAAACTCCCTTCTGCGAAAAAGTTTTATCCCTATTGTGGGGTCACCAGTACGGTATTTGTATATTGAAATCATATCCCCTTTCAAGTGTCTCTTCTACATAGAGAATTAGTTTAGTGCTCGCAACCTTTCCTCATAACTAATATCCCCCAGACCCTTTATTAGCTTTGTTGCCCTTCTTTGTACTCGCTCCATTTCCAGTACATCCTTCCTGAGGACTGGTGCCCAGAACTGGACAGCTAACTCCAGGTGCAGCAGGACCAGAGTCTTGCTGAGCAGGAGAATTAGCACCACCCTCTGAACTCGCCCTTGTAGCCAGTTTTTAATCCATGTACTCACTTTATGGTCCATGCAAATGGACCTTATTTTGTACAGTAAACATATATGGGGAAATGTGTCAAATGCTCTTGAAAATACAGATACACCACATCTACGGGCCTTCCTTTACCTAGCTGGCAACTTGCCTCCTCATAGAAGGTTAATAGATTGGTTTGGCAAGAACGATTCTTCATGAATCCATGCTGATTACTGCTAATGATACCGTTCTCATTACTAAAATCTTGTATATGGTCCCTTATCATACCCTCCAAGAGTTTACATGCTATTGATGTTAGGCTAACTGGTCTGTAATTCCCAGGGATGTATTTTGGGCCCTTTTTTAAATATTGGTGCTACATTGGCTTTTCTCCAATCAGCTGGTATCATTCCAGTCAGTAGACTGTCAGTAAAAATTAGGAACAATGGTCTGGAAATTACTTGACTGAGTTCCCCAAGTACCCTCGGGTGCAAGCCATCGGGTCCCGGTGATTTATTAATGTTAAGTTTCCCAAGTCTAATTTTATTTCTGTCCTCTGTTAACCATGGAGGTGCTTCCTGTGATGTGTCATGAGGATAAACACTGCAGTTTTGGTTACGGAAGCCCCTCGATTTCCTCGTGAAGACTGAGGAGAAGAATAAATTAAATTCCTTTGCCATCTCCCCATCCTTTGTAACCAGATGTCCTTCTTCATTCTTTATGGGGCCAATATGGTCTGTCCTCCCTTTTTTACTGTTTATGTACTTTTATGTGAATTCCTTGGGATTTTTTCCTCCGCTATGTGTCTTTCATGTTCTATCTTAGCTGTCCTTATTGCACCCTTACTTTTCTTGTTGCATTCTTTATAAAGTCTGAATGCTGATGATGATCCCTCAACCTTGTATTTTTTGAAGGCCTTCTCCTTTGCTTTTATATGCATTTTTACATTGGAGTTAAGCCATCTAGGACTTTTGTTCGCTCTTGTAAATCAATGGGATTCATTGGCTAATGCCCTTATTTAATATGCTCTTAAAGCAAACCCATCTCTCCTCCGTGTTCTTTGTTCCTTAGATTTTATCCCAATTTATGCCTTCTAGCAAGGTTTGTATTTTAGGGAAGTTTGCTCTTTTGAAATTCAGTGTCTTTGTATTCCCTATATGTTTACTATTTGTGTGATTTATACTGATGCCAATTGATCTGTGATCGCTATTATCTAAATTGCCCTGTATTTCCACATCCTAGACCTACAAATCAGTAGGTCTAGTAACGCTTTATTTCTAGTTGGTGCATCTACCATCTCACCCATAAAATTGTCCTCCAAGACATTTAGGAACTGGCGAGCCTTAGATGAATGCGTGCATGAAAGTCTATGTCTGAATAGTTAAAATCCCCCATTATGATAACACTTCCCATCCTTGCTGCTAATTCAACTTGTAATAGGAGATCCATCTCCCCCTCCTCCCTCAGGTTAGGGGGCCTATAGCATACTCCCAGTATTATTTTCCCTTTAGCTTAATCGCTTTGGAGCTCTACCCATAAGGATTCCACCTCCTCCCTAGATCCCTTAGTGTTATCATCTTTCACATTCACTTGTACATTATTCTTGATATATAGGCATACCCCTCCCCCTTTTTTTAACCTCTCTATCTTTGCGATAAAGGGTATACCCTTGCATGGTTACCAGCCAATCATGAGAGCTTTTTCACCAGGTCTCTGAAATTCCCACAAAATCCAAATCCTCCTTGTACAACAGTATCTCTAGTTCACCCATCTTGTCCGCCAGGTTCCTGGTATTGGTGAACATGCCACATAGTTTAGACCGGTCGCATATTATCCTCTTATTGGGTGTTCCGGGATTGCAACTAGGACTTGCTACTATACATACCTTGGGTTTATGTGCTTTGGTCAACCTACCACTAATGCCCCCAATACTACCCTCTGGAATATGTCCCGCGCTGACTATGTCTACCTCTGGACCCTCCCACCCATCACCTAGTGTCACGTACCTAGGGATGGAGCCCAGAATGCAGGGAGCGGCCTCTCGTATGCCTCTGGCTCGTGAACCCCTGAAGGTGGGAACAGGGGCCTGCGAGTGCAGGGGTGCACAAGTGCCTGGCAGATGGCAGCTGTGGGCTTGACTGGAACCGTGCAGGTATCAGGAACACAGGAATTGCAGACAGCACTGTAGGTTCTGAGGTTTGCAGGAACTTCTGGAACAGCAGGCTGAAGAGAACACGTGCTTTGAACACTGGAACACTGGACGTGGTCAGGCAGGCCGGGTCAACACTGGCAGACAGAGCAGGTTCAGGCAGAGGCAGACACTGGCCGACAGAACAGGTTCAGGCAGAGGCAGGCGGGTTGTCAGAGTACAGGCAGGGTCGGCAACAGACGGGCAACAACAGGACCAGAGGAGCAGGCAGAGAATAGTCAGACAAGCCGGGGTCGGAGGCAGGCAGCAGGCAGGTGTAGTCAGGAACAAGCCGGGTAACAGGAATCAACAGGTACTTAGTAATAGCAGGGGTCTCAGGAAACGCTGTAGACCGGACAGCAAGAGGCCTCAGTCACAAGCTTATAGGCTCTTTGGCGCCAATGGCTAATTGATGGCGCGTCAGCGCACACCCGCGCTCGCGAGCGCGCTCACGTGCGTGCGCGCCCGCCGACGCCAATGCGCGCCGACAAGCGCTGATTGGGTTTGAAGGAAGTTCTGTGGGCAGGTCCTCCTGGGTCACTGGGATGTCTTCCTTGACACCTAGTTTAAAAACCCCTCTAACATTTTGGCCATCTTCATTCCCAGCTGATCTGCACCCTCCTCATTTAGGTGCAGTCTGTCCCTGTCAGTTATCGACTAAGAAGTCGGCCCAGTCCACCAGGAACCCAAACCCCTCCTTACTACACCAGCTCTTCAGCCACTTGTTTCCTAATCTCCCTCTGCCTTTCTGGTGTGGCTCGATGTACTGGTAGTATTCCTGAGAATACTACCTTGGAGGTCCTTTTTCCTCAATTTAGCTCTTAAGTCCCTAAAATCGTTCTTTAGGACACTCCATCTGCCTCTGACTTTGTCATTGGTGCCAACATGCACCATGACAGCTGGGTCTTCTCCAGCCCCTCCCAGTAAATTGTCCACCAGATCCGTGATGTGCCAAACCCGACCGCCCAGTAGACATAGACAACATACTGTTCGGCGCTTCAGGTCTTTGTTACAGATTGTCCTCTCTGTCCTTCTAAGAATTGAGTCCCCTACTACCAGAATCTGTCTTTCCTTTCCCTTCGCTTCCCCCACTCTCACTGAAGGAGTTCTTCCCCCAGCAGCTAGGAGAGTCCCTCAGCTCCACCATATCTGTGCAATTGTGTATCAAACCAATATTTTCACTACAAAATACACTTACATTTTCTTTTAGTGCACACACATTTAGTAATATAATGTACAGTATGTCATTTTAAATATGAAAGGTGAGATTGTGTGTAGTAAATAGATAGCAAACATGTAAATCTTAAAAAAAATGCCTGCACCCACAAAACAAACATCCTTAAGTGATGCTTTCAAAAGCCCTTCCAGGTCATAATTTTAGAGTTAACCATAAATATTGGAAGTAAAACCATTTCTCTCCTCCAAAATGTGTTACACTGGTGATGTCTTCCAATGCTAGATATACGGATTTTTACATATGTGCGTAAGGGCATCAACGGTCATTTGTTACTTTTTTGCTTTTACTTATTTATTTTTTCCAGTTTTTATTCAATTTAACTTCACTTAGAATTTTTCTTCTTTAAGGACTGTTAAGCCCCCAATGTGATAGTATTCTGCAGTGACAGGTTCTCTTATGGAGACATCAGGAATCTATTATTTTCCCAGAGCTGATAAAGGACATAAACTCCTTATGGGGCGTTTGCGGGACATTCGCCCGCTGTGGAGCTCCCCATAATGCACTATGAGATCACAGTGCATTGACAGCTGCTGATTGGCCAAAGCATGTACCTGAACTGTATGCTTTGGCCAATCACAGCGCCACTAATGCCCCCAATACTACCCTCTGGAATATGTCCCGCGCTGACTATGTCTACCTCTGGACCCTCCCACCCATCACCTAGTTTAAAAACCCCTCTAACATTTTGGCCATCTTCATTCCCAGCTGATCTGCACCCTCCTCATTTAGGTGCAGTCTGTCCCTGTCAGTTATCGACTAAGAAGTCGGCCCAGTCCACCAGGAACCCAAACCCCTCCTTACTACACCAGCTCTTCAGCCACTTGTTTCCTAATCTCCCTCTGCCTTTCTGGTGTGGCTCGATGTACTGGTAGTATTCCTGAGAATACTACCTTGGAGGTCCTTTTTCCTCAATTTAGCTCTTAAGTCCCTAAAATCGTTCTTTAGGACACTCTATCTGCCTCTGACTTTGTCATTGGTGCCAACATGCACCATGACAGCTGGGTCTTCTCCAGCCCCTCCCAGTAAATTGTCCACCAGATCCGTGCCAAACCCGACCGCCCAGTAGACATAGACAACATACTGTTCGGCGCTTCAGGTCTTTGTTACAGATTGTCCTCTCTGTCCTTCTAAGAATTGAGTCCCCTACCACCAGAATCTGTCTTTCCTTTCCCTTCGCTTCCCCCACTCTCACTGAAGGAGTTCTTCCCCCAGCAGCTAGGAGAGTCCCTCAGCTCCACCATATCTGTGCAATTGTGAATCAAACCAATATTTTCACTACAAAATACACTTACATTTTCTTTTAGTGCACACACATTTAGTAATATAATGTACAGTATGTCATTTTAAATATGAAAGGTGAGATTGTGTGTAGTAAATAGATAGCAAACATGTAAATCTTAAAAAAATGCCTGTACCCACAAAACAAACATCCTTAAGTGATGCTTTCAAAAGCCCTTCCAGGTCATAATTTTAGAGTTAACCATAAATATTGGAAGTAAAACCATTTCTCTCCTCCAAAATGTGTTACACTGGTGATGTCTTCCAATGCTAGATATACGGATTTTTACATATGTGCGTAAGGGCATCAACGGTCATTTGTTACTTTTTGCTTTACTTATTTATTTTTTTCAGTTTTATTCAATTTAACTTCACTTAGAATTTTTCTTCTTTAAGGACTGTTAAGCCCCCAATGTGATAGTATTCTGCAGTGACAGGTTCTCTTTATGGAGACATCAGGAATCTATTATTTTCCCAGAGCTGATAAAGGACATAAACTCCTTATGGGGCGTTTGCGGGACATTCGCCCGCTGTGGAGCTCCCCATAATGCACTATGAGATCACAGTGCATTGACAGCTGCTGATTGGCCAAAGCATGTACCTGAACTGTATGCTTTGGCCAATCACAGTGCAATGTGCTATTAAAGCCAACATGGCTCAAGTCCACACCCCACACTATATAAGGCTGCCTACACAATGGCTGTATGTAGTGTGTTGTAGTGTAGAGACATTAGGCAGTTTAGTTAGTGGATTGAGCGTGTAGGCAGTGTAGAATATATAATACAGTGCAGTCAGTGTAGAGTATATAACGCAGTGCAGAGTTTATAGTGCAGTGCAGAGTATATACTACAGTGCAGTGCAGAGTATATAGTGCAGTGCAGAGTATATACTACAGTGCAGTCAGGGCTGTCTTAATGAGTGGGCACACCTGGTTACTGCCTAGGGGCCCCAGCTGCATGGAGCACCCCTTCACTTTCCCCAAAGCAGCTGGTCCTTGAGACCATGCTGCCCCAAAATTGGGGGCCCCATGATGGCACTGAGTGATGGATACACGTGGGAGGCAGGCTGGCAACGGTGCACCATGCTGAGCAGAACAATACCTATTATTTCACAGCCAACAGGGAGGGGCAGGGCCAGAGCGCCAGTGATGCTCTGACCCCGCCCCATGCAGCTTCAATGCTCGGGACTTGAAGGCTGCGGGGTAGGAGCTGGAGTGGGAGCTGCTGAGTTGGCAGCACTGAGAGCCCACCTGCAGAAGTGGCATTGTGGATGGTGTCCTGGTGAGCCTAGCTGTCCAGCACTGTTTACACCAAATGGCTTGCAATGCCCAGAGGGATGCTCCCTCCTCCGCCCCTCCTTCTGCCTGTTTAAATTGTATAGGTGAGTCCAGTGCTGGAAGTGTGCCAAAAGTTCACATGGACTGGAAAAGGGGGTACTAAATGGATGGAATATTGGTTCTGGGGGAAAACAACGCTGAGGGGGGATCTGGGGTGTATAGGGGGTAGCAATGCTTGGGGTAGCTTGGGTGGCTATAGTGCTAGAGGTATCAGGGATGTAGAGAGGCCACAGTGTAGGGGGTATCAGGGATGTAGTGGGGTCACAATACAAGGAGTATCTTATGGTATATGGTAACAGTGCTGGGGTAAATATCTGGGGTGTAGAGGGGTCCGAGTGCTGGGGGATATCTGGGGTGTAAAGGGGCCCGAGTGCTGGTGGGATATCTGGGATGTAGAGGGGTCAGAGTGCTGGGGGATATCTGGGATGTAGAGGGGTCCGAGTGCTGGGGGGATATCTGGGGTGTAGAATGGTCAGAGTGCTGGGGGGATATCTGGGGTGTAGAATGGTCCGAGTGCTGGTGGGATATCTGGGATGTAGAGGGGTCCGAGTGCTGGGGGGATATCTGGGATGTAGAGGAGTCCGAGTGCTGGTGGGATATCTGGGATGTAGAGGGGTCCGAGTGCTGGGGGGATATCTGGGATGTAGAGGGGTCTGAGTGCTGGGGGATATCTGGGATGTAGAGGGGTCAGAGTGCTGGGGGGATTCCTGGGGTGTAGAGGGGTCAGAGTGCTGGGGGATATCTGGGATTTAGAGGGGTCTGAGTGCTGGGGGATATCTGGGATGTAGAGGGGTCAGAGTGCTGGGGGGATATCTGGGGTGTAGGATGGTCAGAGTGCTGGGGGGATATCTGGGGTGTAGAGGGGTCTGAGTGCTGGGGGATATCTGGGGTGTAGAGGGGTCAGAGTGCTGGGGGGATATCTGGGGTGTAGAATGGTCAGAGTGCTGGGGGGATATCTGGGGTGTAAAGAGGCCCGAGTGCTGGTGGGATATCTGGGATGTAGAGGGGTCCGAGTGCTGGGGGATATCTGGGGTGTAAAGGGGCCCGAGTGCTGGTGGGATATCTGGGATGTAGAGGGGTCCGAGTGCTGGGGGATATCTGGGGTGTAGAATGGTCAGAGTGCTGGGGGGATATCTGGGGTGTAGAATGGTCAGAGTGCTGGGGGGATATCTGGGGTGTAAAGGGGCCCAAGTGCTGGTGGGATATCTGGGATGTAGAGGGGTCCGAGTGCTGGGGGATATCTGGGGTGTAAAGGGGCCCGAGTGCTGGTGGGATATCTGGGATGTAGAGGGGTCCGAGTGCTGGGGGATCTGGGGTGTATAGGGGGTAGCAATGCTTGGGGTAGCTTGGGTGGCTATAGTGCTAGAGGTATCAGGGATGTAGAGAGGCCACAGTGTAGGGGGTATCAGGGATGTAGTGGGGTCACAATACAAGGAGTATCTTATGGTATATGGTAACAGTGCTGGGGTAAATATCTGGGGTGTAGAGGGGTCCGAGTGCTGGGGGATATCTGGGGTGTAAAGGGGCCCGAGTGCTGGTGGGATATCTGGGATGTAGAGGGGTCAGAGTGCTGGGGGATATCTGGGATGTAGAGGGGTCCGAGTGCTGGGGGGATATCTGGGGTGTAGAATGGTCAGAGTGCTGGGGGGATATCTGGGGTGTAGAATGGTCCGAGTGCTGGTGGGATATCTGGGATGTAGAGGGGTCCGAGTGCTGGGGGGATATCTGGGATGTAGAGGAGTCCGAGTGCTGGTGGGATATCTGGGATGTAGAGGGGTCCGAGTGCTGGGGGGATATCTGGGATGTAGAGGGGTCTGAGTGCTGGGGGATATCTGGGATGTAGAGGGGTCAGAGTGCTGGGGGGATACCTGGGGTGTAGAGGGGTCAGAGTGCTGGGGGATATCTGGGATTTAGAGGGGTCTGAGTGCTGGGGGATATCTGGGTGTAGAGGGGTCAGAGTGCTGGGGGGATATCTGGGGTGTAGGATGGTCAGAGTGCTGGGGGGATATCTGGGGTGTAGAGGGGTCTGAGTGCTGGGGGATATCTGGGGTGTAGAATGGTCAGAGTGCTGGGGGGATATCTGGGGTGTAAAGAGGCCCGAGTGCTGGTGGGATATCTGGGATGTAGAGGGGTCCGAGTGCTGGGGGATATCTGGGGTGTAAAGGGGCCCGAGTGCTGGTGGGATATCTGGGATGTAGAGGAGTCCGAGTGCTGGTGGGATATCTGGGATGTAGAGGGGTCCGAGTGCTGGGGGATATCTGGGGTGTAGAATGGTCAGAGTGCTGGGGGGATATCTGGGGTGTAAAGAGGCCCGAGTGCTGGTGGGATATCTGGGATGTAGAGGGGTCCGAGTGCTGGGGGATATATGGGGTGTAAAGGGGCCCGAGTGCTGGTGGGATATCTGGGATGTAGAGGGGTCCGAGTGCTGGGGGATATCTGGGGTGTAGAATGGTCAGAGTGCTGGGGGGATATCTGGGGTGTAGAATGGTCAGAGTGCTGGGGGGATATCTGAGGTGTAAAGGGGCCCGAGTGCTGGTGGGATATCTGGGATGTAGAGGGGTCCGAGTGCTGGGGGATATCTGGGGTGTAAAGGGGCCCGAGTGCTGGTGGGATATCTGGGATGTAGAGGGGTCCGAGTGCTGGGGGATATCTGGGATGTAGAGGGGTCCGAGTGCTGGGGGGATATCTGGGGTGTAGAATGGTCAGAGTGCTGGGGGGATACCTGGGGTGTAGAGGGGTCAGAGTGCTGGGGGGATATCTGGGATTTAGAGGGGTCTGAGTGCTGGGGGATATCTGGGATGTAGAGGGGTCAGAGTGCTGGGGGATATCTGCGGTGTAGAATGGTCAGAGTGCTGGGGAGATATCTGGGGTGTAGAATGGTCAGAGTGCTGGGGGGATATCTGGGATGTAGAGGGGTCCGAGTGCTGGTGGGATATCTGGGATGTAGAGGGGTCCGAGTGCTGGGGGATATCTGGGATGTAGAGGGGTCAGAGTGCTGGGGGGATACCTGGGGTGTAGAGGGGTCAGAGTGCTGGGGGGATATCTGGGATTTAGAGGGGTCCGAGTGCTGGGGGATATCTGGGATGTAGAGGGGTCAGAGTGCTGGGGGGATATCTGGGGTGTAGAATGGTCAGAGTGCTGGGGGGGGATATCTGGGGTGTAAAGGGGCCCGAGTGCTGGGGATATCTGGGATGTAGAGGGGTCAGAGTGCTGGGGGGATATCTTTTTTTTTATTTTTAATAAAGGACTTTTCCCAAAGGTGTCAGTGTGATTTTTAACAATTTTTTACACATTCTTTGTGAAATGGTAGGGGTACTTTTGAACCCCCTTACCATTTCAAACAGGGGGAGGCCGGGATCTGGGGGTCCCCTTGTTAAAGGGGGCTTTAGGATTCTGATAAGCCCCCTGCCCGCAGACCTCCACAACCACCGGCCAGGGTTGTGGGGATGAGGCCCTTGTCCCCATCAACATGGGGACATGGTGCTTTTAGGGGTCACAGACCCCCAAAGCATCCTCCCAATGTACGGTTCAGGAGGGGGGGGGGGGGCGCTCTCTCGTCCCCCCCTCTTTTCCTGCAGCCTGTCAGGTTGCGTGCTTGGATAAAGGGTCTGATACAGATTTTTGGGGGGAACTCCACGCCATTTTGTTTTTTTTTTATTTGGCGTGGAGCTCCCCTTAAAATCCCTACCAGACCTGAAGGGTCTGGTATGGCTATTTGGGGGGAACCCCACGTCGTTTTTTTTTTTAATTTGATGCATTTTTTTTTATTTGACTTATTTTTTTTTTTTTTATCAAAGACATTCAATGACTGTCCTCTATAATATGGGGAGCCGACAATTCATTATAGCCGCGAGTGCTTTTAAATTACTTTTTTTTCTGCAGAAATTACACTTTGTGCAGGGACAGTTCTAAGCACAGGAAACATGCGCCCCTTTACAGGCATACTATACACACCCCCCAGGTAGGAAATTTAAAGGAATATTACACTTTTATTGTTTCACTTTAAGCATTATTAAAATCACTGCTCCTGAAAAAAACAGCAGTTTTTAAAAGTTTTTTTTTGCATTGATACATGCAGGACCAGGGTCCCCAAACAATTTTTAGGACAATAACTTGCATATTAGCCTTTAAGATTAGCAATTTTGAACGTTCGAGTCCCATAGACTTTAATAGGGTTCTAAAGTTTACGCAAAGTTTAGGTCTGTTCGCAGGTTCTGGTGCGAACCGAACCGGGGGTGTTCCCTTGTCCCCAATATCACGCAACAGGGGTATTTATTGGGATGTGTCAGCTCAGGACTGGCTTCCCTTATACTTTTCCCTCTACCCCATCTAACTGTTACCCAATTATTCTGCTCTGGAGTCTTCACCTCTTATCACCACCCAACTGATGGGTATGGTCCAAACTCGCATTCAGGCTAATGATGCTTTGCAGTATTGCCAGCTGCTTCCTTAGTAGTGATGGGCCGAACACCCCCTTTTTGATTCGGATCAGAACTCTCGAACAGAGAGAAAGTTCGGACCCGCAAACTCTAGTAAAGTCTATGGGACCCACACATGAAAAATCAAACATCCTTATTTTGAAGGATTATATGCAAGTTATTGGCCATAAAAATGGTATGAAGGCCTGGGTACTGCCCTGGGGGACATGTATCAATGCGAAAGTGTACAAACATATACATATTTTTAAAGGAGCAGTGATTTTTACTGATGCTTAAAGTGAAACAATACAAGTGAAAAATTCCTTAAAATTTTGTGCCTGGGGGGTCTCCTTAGTCTGCCTGTAAAATGGCGTACCTGTACTGTGTATAGAACCTGCTGCAGCAAAACTGATTTGTAAAGAAAAAAAAAAAAAAAAAAAAAAGACATTTAAATTGACTCTATAGAACAATATACAAATATAATTATTATTTTTTTAAATGTAAAAAATGGTGCCCCCCCCCCCCCTTTGCATACCAGGCCCTTTGGATCTGGTGTGGATTTTAAGGGGAACCCCATGGCAAATAAACCCCCCCCCCCAAATTCCATACCAGATCCTTATCCAAGCACTCAGCCTGGCAGGAAAGGGGGAGGATGTGCGAGTGCCCCCCCTCCCCAATGCACCTTGTCCATATGCTAATGGAGACAAGGGCCTCTTCCTGACAACTCTCGGGTTTGGTTGTGGGGGTCTGCTCCACCAGATCCCAGCACCCTATGTGAATGAGTATGGGGTACAGCTCCGTCCGGGAGGAAGGCTAACCGGCAAATAACTCCTCCGCCGTGTGACAGTTCTTAAATAGGTAAGAAGCAGGGCCATCTGGTGATGTCAGCTGGTGGCACCACCACCTTGTGATATCACCAACACAGCATGACTTCACATGACTCAGCATGCCCCACCCATGCAACTCTTCACCACAACCCTGGGCTGTGGGCATTGTGATTGACGATGGATCTACATTACGGGACACTGTTTTTTATTTTTTTAATAAAGTATTTGTCAAAAACTGCATCACTATGGTAGACCGAAGAAGTTTAGTGCACGTGCTCAGCGTCATATCCAGAGGTTGTCTTTGGGAAATAGACATATGAGTGCTGCCAGCATTGCTGCAGAGGTCGAAGGGGAGGGGGGTCAGCCTGTCAGTGCTCAGAACATACGCCGCACACTGCATCAAATTGGTCTGCATGGCTGTCTTCAAAGAAGGAAGCATCTTATAAAGATGATGCACAAGACAAGCAGACTAAGGACATGGATTACTATAAACATGTCCTGTGGTCTGATAATATAAACCTATTTGGTTCAGATGGTGTCAAGCGTTTGTGGCAGGAAAAAGGTGAGGAGTACAAAGACAAGTGTGTCTTGCCTACAGTCAAGCATGGTGGTGGGAGTGTCATGGTCTGGGGCTGCCAGCACTGGGGAGCTACAGTTTATTGAAGGAACCATGAATGTCAACATGTACTGTGACATACTAAAGCAGAGCATGATCCCCTCCCTTCAGAGATTGGGCCACAGGGCAGTATTCCAACATGATAATGACCCCAAACACACCTCCAAGATGACCACTGCCTTGCTAAAGAAGCTGAGGGTAAAGGTGATGGACTGGCCAAGCATGTCTCCAGACCCAAACCCTATTGAGCATCTGTGGGGCATCCTCAAATGGAAGGTGGAGGAGCGCAAGGTCTCTAACATCCACCAGCTCTGTGATGTCCTCATGGAGGAGTGGAAGAGGACTCCAGTGGCAACCTGTGAATCTCTGGTGAGCTCCATGACCAAGAGGGTTAAGGTAGTGCTGGAAAATAATGTTGATCACACAAAATATTGACCTTTTGGGCACAATTTGGACATTTTCACTTAGGGGTGCACTCACTTTTGTTGCCAGTGGTTTAGACATTAATGGCTAACAATGTGTTGAGTTATTTTGAGGGGACAGCAAATTTACACTGTTATACAAGATGTACACTCACTACTTTACATTGTGGCAAAGTGTCATTTCTTTAGTGTTGTCACATAAAAAGATCTAATAAAATATTTACAAAAATGTGAGGGGTGTACTTACATTTGTGAGATACTGTATATCTGTATAAAACACAAATATCATTATTTCTATCTGTCAAATAACTCTCTCCAAGAAGATAATATGCAGTTCAGTTTTGATCACCAATCCTCAGGAAAGACATTACTGAATTAGAAAGAGTTCAGCTTAGGGCAAAACAAATAATAAGATGGGTGAAGGATCTCAGCTATGAGAATCTATTACATAGATTACAGTTATTCTCTCTGAAGAAGAAGCATTTAAGCGGTGATAAGATTAGAATGTACAAATATACCAAGGGTGGCTCCAAAAACTGTGAGAAATTGTTTACTCTAAGGTCCCTGAAGAGGACATGTGGCCATGAGATGAAGTTAGAATAAAGGAGCAGTAAAAACGTGAAACTCCCTCCCCCAGGAAATGGCACCAGCTGAGGGTGACAACTTGAAAAAAATTAGAAGATGTCTTCTTAGGAAGCAGAATATACAGGGCTATGACAATTGTTAGAGAATAAATATCATACACACATACTTGGGAAACGACATTGTCTATCCACTGTCAGCGTCCCTTCTCATTAGACATGTGCAATTCGTTTCGTTTTTTTTAGTTTTTTGTTTTTTTTCGTTATTTTCGTTCGTTCGTTTTCATACGAATGAACGAATCGTTCGTTTTCATACGAATGAACGAATCGTTCGAATCATACGAATCCGAATAACGAATCGTTCGAATCGTACGAATCGGATTAACGAATCCTTCGAATCGAACGAATCCGAAAAACAACGAAAATCCGTAAAAAACGAATTAGAAACAACGAATGTACTAATGAAGAAAATCCGAAAAACGAAAACGAACGAAAAAATTCGTACATTCGTAACTTTTTTTTTTTTTTGTTGAATTGGTAATTTTCCGTGTCCCTTACAATGGTGCTGCTAAACGTGCTTCGAATGGATTGAACAAAAAAATTCGTACATTCGTAACTTTTTTTTTCGATTCGTAATTTTTTTTTCGATTCGTAACTTTTTTTTTCGATTCGTAACTTTTTTTTTTTTTTTTTCGATTTGTAATTTTCCGTGTCTCTATTGAACAAAAAAATTCGTACATTCGTAACTTTTTTTCCGATTCGTAACTTTTTTTTTCGATTCGTAAATTATTAAAATGTAATAATAGCATACACATTACATAAAATTATGAATTATGCTCTGATTACGAATCTACAAATGTTACGAATGTACGAATAAATACGAATGCGTCCGAAAATGAAACTAACGAAAAAACGAATCAACGAAAAAATAACTCTTAGGAATGTACGAATCGTTACGAATACGAACACCGACGACTTACGAATGTACGAATCGTTATGAATCCGAACACCGACGACTTACGAATGTACGAATCGTTACGAATCAACGGAAACGAAAAAAAAGAAACGAAAAAAAAAACATATTTTTTCGGAAACGAAAATAAACTAATTTTTTTGTTGTGCACATGTCTACTTCTCATGTGAAATTAGTATCGGTCCGAATCTAAATTCAGACAAGTTTTTGGTTATTTTGAGATTCAGATGTATCCGAATCTCCAAATGAAATAGTAACAATTTTCATTAAAAATCATTAAAATGTATTTTGTTTATTCGTTTTCTAATGAATTCCAAAACGATTAGCATTCAGATTGGTCAAAAAATGATCGACCAATTCAAATTCTGTATGAAGAATAGCTGGTTGTTAAGCAGTGGGCTGGGAAGCCCTACCCTTAACAAACAATGACTCATCAGCTGTCAGCGGGCTTTCCCACTGACAGCTGAAATGTAAACATAACAATGCTGGCAATACAAAATAGTAAAAAAAAAAAAGGGGGGAGGTTCCCCCAATCCATATCAGGCCCTTTGGGTCTGGTTAGTTTTTAAGGAGAACCCCATACCAAAATAAAAAAAAGAAATGGCGTGGGGTCCCCCCAAAATCCAGACCCTTATCTGAGCATGCAGCCCGGCAGCTCAGGAAAGGGGGGGATGAGTGAGCAGCCCCCCTCCTGAACCATACCAGGCCACATGCCCTCAACATGGGGGGGCTTTGGGGTGGGGGGATCTTGTCAATCGTCATGGACGATGGATCTACATCAGGGGGCATTGTTTTTAGTATTTTTATTTTTTATTTTTAATAAACTGTCCACTGTTTTTATTTATTTTTTACACTTTTTTTGGTGAATGAGTAGAGGTACAATGTACCCCATACTAATTCACCTGGGGGGGTGGGACTTCTTGTTAACCACATCAATACTGGGCACTTTCGCCCCCTTCCTTCCCAGACCAATTTTCAGCTTTCAGTGCTCTCGCACTTTCAATGACAATTGCGCGGTCATGCTACACTGTACCCAAACTACATTTTTATCATTTTTTTCGCACAAATAGAGCTTTCTTTTGGTGGTATTTATTCACGACTCAGTTTTTTTGCGATATAAGAGAAAAAAGAGCGTAAATTTGGAAAAAAAAATATTTTCTTCTTTCTATTTTAAAAGAAATCCAATAAAATCGAATTTTGGCATAAATTTAAGCTATATTTTGCTAAGCTATATTTTGCTACATGTTTTTGGTAAAAAAAAATCTGTTAAGTGTATAATAATTGGTTTGTGCGATCACGGACAGATATAAGCAAATGATCATGTACAGATGTGCGCAGGTGATCACAGACATATGTGTGCAGATAATCATTGGGACATATGATTTTAGTGGGATATATGTGGGGGACAGGTATTTTATTATTTGGGGACATGTGTTTTGGGGACATTGTGTGGGGACATGTGTGTTTTACATTGTGTGGGGACACTAGGTTGGTGATCAGTGAGTAAAAAGCTGTAAAAAACAGCTCATACTCACTGATCACCAGCCAGCTGCAGCGATCTGCTTTCTACTCCTCACCGACAACTTCTGTGTGAGGAGAGTAGAGACGATTGCCTAGCAACGGGCTCTGTGTTTACATCACATGACGGCTGTGATTGGACACGGCCATCATGTGATCAGGAGGGCCAATCACAGAGTCCTCCTGCCGATCAGAGATGCGCTGTGCCCGGGTGACACGAGCGCATCAGGATCGCGCCACAGCAGGATCCCCCTCCTTCTGAGGGACGTTCCTGAACGTCCACTCCGAAGGAGGAAACGCCCACCGGCCGTTTATGTACATTGGCCGGGTGGGAAGTGGTTAAAGGGGGCTTCCAGATTTGGGGGGGTTTTAGGGGAACTCACTTTTTTTTTACATGGAGGCCCCCTTAAAATCTGTACCAGAATAAAAGGGTCTGGTATGTACAGTATATCCTTGGGAACCTCATGATTTTGTTTTGTTTTTAATTTTTTTGTTAAGTATCCTCTTAAAATCCATGCGAGACTCAAATGGGTTCACTTTAATGCCTTCCCGCCCAGCCTATTGTAAAATGATGGTCGGATGGGAGCACTGTTTTTCTGGGACGACTTCATATGACAACCTCCCAGGATTGCGCCTCGTCTTGCATTGTTCTCCAAGGCAGTACTCGCCCACTCCCTTTTTTTACACTCTCTTGCCTATTAGAGCAGAAAATTAGCATTTTCAATTTAACTGGTTTCAATGAAGTTCAACGAACACCTGCTGAACTCAGCATTGGCAGTTTGGCTGATCACTACCTGCCAGACCTATGCAGAATATACCAAAACAGTCCACAAGTAGGTGTTCTGGATCTTTAACCACTTGCTTACTGGGCACTTAAACCCCCCTCCTATCCAGACCAATTTTCAGCTTTCAGCGCTATCGCATTTTGAATGACAATTGCGCGGTCATACAACACTGTACCCAAATACATTTTTATCATTTTGTTCCCCCAAAAAAAGAGATTTCTTTTGGTGGTATTTGATCACCTCTGCGATTTTTATTTTTTGTTAAAAAAAAATGTAAAAGACCAAATTAAAAAAAAAAAAAATGTTTTTTTTTTTTTTTCTTTTGTTATAAAAATTTTAAATGGGTAATTTTTGTCCATCATTGATGTACGCTGATGAGGTGGCAGTGACGGGCACTGATAGGTGGCAGTGATGGGTGGAAGTGATGGGCACTGATGGGTTACACTGATAGGCAGCACTTTTAGGTGGCACTGATTGGCAGCACTGGTGTGCATTGATAGATGGCACTTGTGGGCATTGACAGGTGGCACTTATGGGCATTGACAGGTGGCACTTGTGGGAATTACATAAGGCATAATTGCCTCTGACTTTTCGGGGCCGATGTCCCTTTAAAATGAGCCGGTGTTCGGCTTTTTTTTTTCTCCTTCGCTGTCAGCATGAGGAGGAAAAAAAAAAACGATCACCAAGCTTTTGTTTTCATCATGTGATCAGCTGTCATTGGCTGACAGCTGATCACATGGTAAGGGGCCAGGATCCGCCCCTTACTCAGATTGCTGATCACCCGAGTCTCAGGGACTTGGTGATCACAGGGGAGCGTGCACAGGGAAGGACGTCATATGACAGCCTCCCAGGAATTGAGATCTGCGCTGTGGCCGTCATTTGGCCATAGCGCGGATGGAAAGTGGTTAAAGGCCACATGATTGGTTTAAACATTCAGTGGTGAGACTTTAATTTACAAACCTGCTTTGTGAAACTTAGCATTAACTCAACATTGTTTCTGCTGTTTTATTCATTTCCCAGAAACCATTGCCCAAAAGCTTTTCCCTCTGTATTTAATGCTGATCACATGTATGAATATTTTTAAAACATTTGACATATCTGTATAGAAATTGTTAATGTACTGTTTTGGAAAAAAATCTTTTTGTAGCCCGTCTTTCTGGAATTACGTGAACCTCCTAGCTTTCCTTTACGCAATTGATAATATTAACCAGGATCCAGATATCTTACCCAATATCACTTTGGGCTTCCATCTATTTGATTCATGGCTGGAACCCAGGAAGGGTGTACAGAGTGTTCTGCAGATCTTATCTGGACCAAATAGGACAATTCCTAATTATTCCTGTGAAGGACAGGGCAAGCTGGCTGGTGTTATTGGAGATCACTATTCATCCACTACAATCCCAATCGCCCAAATCCTTGGACTGTACAGATACACACAGGTGAGTGAAAAGTATATTTGTAATAATATTCAATTCTGTTACTATTCAACAGAGAAAACAATATAAATTTTACAAAAACATGCCAGTCTGTGAAAGTTAAAGTGTATATAAATCTAACAATTAAAGTTTTTGTAAATGCAAAGTCATCAAACAAATGAAGACACACCTAGCACACTCACTAAGTATTTTGTCCCATTTTCCATCATTAGGCTTCATGCACACCAAGAGCTAAAAAAATGCTGGAAAAACACTGGACCAAAAAACGCTAAAGCAGGCTGTTTTAACAATTTAAAAAAATGGCGACAATGGGGACAAGGGCCTCTTCCCCACAACTCTGGTCAGTGATTTTTGGGGTCTGCGGGCGAGGGGCTTATCAGAATCTGGAAGCCCCCTTTAACAAGGAGGCCCCCAGATGCAACCCCTCCATGTGCTTGAGTATGGGGTACGTTATTAAAAAAAAAAAATTGTACCCCGGAGTAGATCCAACATCAATCATGATGAATACCAGTTAACCCGAAATTAAAAAAAAAGGTCTGCACCTGATGAAGGCTCCAGCCAAATGACAGCTTCACCACCTCCCGCCTTGTGATGTCATCAGCCCAGCATGCCCCAGTCGATGACGTCACCAGGATGCGGGGCCATACAGTGACGTCACCAAAGCAGCTTGTCCCCATGTTGATGGGTACAAGGGCCTCTTCCCCACAACCCTGGCCAGTGATTGTGGGGATCTACAGGCGGGGGCTTATCGGAATCTGGAAGCCCCCTTTAACAAAGGCAAATAAGATATTTGGGGAGGCACACCCTAAAAGATGCATTAAAGATGGTGCAGCCATAAGACCATACAACAGAACAAAATATTACAGTGCACACATGCAAAAAGGACATTTACCTCCAGCAAGGCTATTTAAAACACCTAGACATTTTCAAAAAACATTATCAAAAAATATGGGGATTTGGTCACACCATATTACTATATGGTGCTTAAGCCCACTTACTGTGACAAAGTACCCCATGGTTAGTGGGTCCTATGCTATCCATAGACTGAGAGATCCTGCTTCTCTGAACCATGGGAGCCATACTCTCCTCTATATGCATCTTTAAAGCATCTTTTAGGGTGTTCCCCCCAAATATCTTGTTTGTCTATTGTATGGATTCTGACCAAATCCTTTTGGGCGTGGAGCACCCCACTCCCTCATCAGTGCCTATCATTAGTGTCCACCTGTGTCATAGGTGGAGACCTCCTAGTTCTCCCATATAGAGGAGTGCATGGCTCCCATGGTTCAGAGAAGCAGGATCTCCCAGTCTATGGATAGCGTAGGACCCACTAACCATGGGGTACATTGTCGCAGTAAGTGGGCTTAAGCACCATATAGCAATATGGTTTGACCGAATCCCCATATTTTTTGATAATGTTTTTTGAAAATGTCTAGGTGTTTTAAATAGCCTTGCTGAAGGTAAATGTCTTTTTTGCATGTGTGCGCTGTAATATTTTGTTCTGTTCCCTTTAACAGCCCCCAGATCCTGGTCCCCCCTATTTGAATGAGAATAGTACCCCTACTCATTCACTAAAAAAAAGTGTTGTGTAAATAAACACAGGAGGCAGTTTTTGACAAGCCCTTTATTAAAAATAAAATAAAAAAATTGCCCCAGGAGTAGATCCAACGTCAATCACAATGAATGCTGGCTGCTGACCCGAAAAAAAAGACTGACAGCTCCGCTGCTAAAAAAATTAAAAGGCGGGGCCACCCAATGGTATCACTGGGTGACTCCGACCCATGTGATGTCATCTGCCCAGCATGCCCTAGTCGATGACATCATCAGGGGCAGGGCCATATGGTGACATCACTAAATCACTAAATCATGTGATGGGTACAAAGGGCCTCTTCCCCAAAACCCTGGCCAGTGGGGGTCTGCAGGCAGAGGGCTTATCTGAATCTTAAAGCCCCCTTCAACAAGGGAGCCCCCAGATCCTGTCCCCCATGGGTATATAGTAAAAAAGGAAGTCACAAGGGGGGCTATACAGTGACATCACCGGGTGCCCCTGCCCTTTAGTTTATTAGCGGTGGCAGAGCTGTCAGATGACGGGAGCCTTCATCGCGTGAGGACCTTTTTTTGGGCAGGGTCGGCGACCGGCGATCATCGTGATTGATGATGGATCTACACTGGGGGACATGGTGTTGTTTTTTTAAAATAAAGGACTTGTCAAAAACTGTGTGTTCTGTGTGTAACCCATGCTCATTCACATAGGGGGGCTGGATCTGGGGGCCCTCTTGTTAATGGGGCTACCAGATCCCGATAAGTCCCCCCCGCACCCCCACAACCACTGGGCCAGGGCTGTGGGGAAAGGCCCTTGTCCTGATCAACATGGAGACTAGGTGCTTTGGAGGGGAGCCCCCTACCCCAAAGTACCCCCCCATGTTAAGGGAATGTGGCCTGGTATGGTTCAGGAGGGAGGACACTCGCCTACCCCCCCTCCCTGTTCCTGGTCTGCCAAGCTGTATGCTTGGATAAGGGTTTGGTGTGGATTTTGAGGGGACCCCATGCCGTTTTTTTTTTTTTTAAATTTTGGTGTGGGATTCCCCTTAAAATCCATACCACACCTGAAGTGCCTGGTATGGAATGGGAGGGACCCCCGCTCTGTTTTTATTTTTTTATTGCTGGCATTGTTTTTTTACATTCAGCTGTTAGCGGGGAACACCAGAAACATAAAGTAGGTTTCAACTAGGCTTTAAGCAAAATGAATACAAAGCTGTACTAGAGTTTGTAATTATAAATATAAATTACATCTTTATGAATATATAATGAGAGAAAGGTAGTTTATCTTTTGCTGACTTCTTTTTGAAAATTTGGGTAAACTGTTTTTTTTCTGGCTAGCCATAATCGGTGATCCAAATCAAGCAGATCACAAGTAAAGCCAGGTTGATGTCGGGTCTCCTGGTTTGCATAGTTTTTCTGGGTATGTATAATTTAGCCTGATGCAGAGAAATGTCACTGTTCTCTGTCTGAAAACAGTGGTCTCTCTGCAGAGGTCCAACATGTCCACTGATAAGCCCAAGCTATATCGTATTATACTTATGACCCTTGCTTTGTACAGTGCAGTCTCTAATTATAATTTTAGTGCCAACTGGATATAATTGTAACTTTGAAATATAGTAACATTATAGTTAATAGTCAGGGCCGATGCAAGGATTGTTGTCTTCACAGGCAATAGCATTTTTGCCGCCCCCACAATCCCCCCCCACCCCCTCTTCTCCACAATGCATACCCCATGTCCTCTGCTCTGACCACCAGTGGATGGTGTCAGTAGGGTAGTGGAAGGTGTCAGTCAGTAGAGAAATGGACAGTGTCAGTATGGCTGTGGACTTTGTCAGTAGGGCAGAGAACGTGGTCAATAGAACAGTGGATGGTGTCAATAGGGCAGTGGACAGTATCAGTTGTTTTTACCTTTGTTTTTTTTTTTTCATTATTTTCAAAAAAAAAATTATTAGCCCTTTAACCACTTCCCTACCCGCCCATAGTCATATGACGTCCACAGATAGGTTCTCCCATCCTAGGTGGACGTCATATGACGTCCTCAGCTTCCCGGCCGTCTAGGGTGTGCTCATGCTGCTGGTGACACTCGTGCATGCCCGCCGCGTTTCTCGGGACCCGATGCACGTGCCCGGCGCCCGTGATGTCCGCCGGGCACCCGCGATTGCCCGTTAACCGAGCAGGAGCGTGGATTCTACCTAAAATATGTAGAAGAATACATATCGGCCTAACCTGAGGAAAAAATTAGTTTTTTTTTTTTAAATAATGGAGGTATTTATTATAGCAAAAAGTAAAAAAATATTGTGTTTTTTTTCAAAAGTGTCGCTATTCTTTTGTTTATAGCACAAAAAATAAAAACCGCACAGGTGATCAAATACCACCAAAAGAAAGCTCTATTTGTGGGGAAAAAAGGGATATGTTCCAGTGAATGCTAAAGTGTAAAACCTAATGTGAAAAAAAAGGCCTCACGGTCCCCTAGAGCATAGACAGGGTCACCATTGCCACCATCAAAGCTCCACCAGCGCCACTCCCCATTCTGAAGCCCTAAAGCGGCCGTCTAAGCAGCCTTATGCTGGTGGTCAGCCCTGTTAATAGTTAATCCTCCTCCTTTTCAGATCAGCTATGGAGCCACCGATTACTCATTAAGTGACAGACTCCTTTACCCGCATGTATTCAGGACCGTTCAGAATGATTATGTCTATTATTTAGCAATTGCTAAACTAGTGAAATATTTTGGCTGGAATTGGGTTGGAATACTTTTTTCAGACAATGATACCGGAGAGAATGAAGTGCAAATTCTGAAGAGAAATTTGGCTTCCCAGGAAATTTGTGTGGCTTTTGAAAAAAGAATGACCATGAATTCCGCTTCAATGGATCAGTGGAAAGACACACTTAGTAAAGTGCCTTGTAAAGTTTTAATAATTTGTGGTTCCTTCACAAACAATGCTCTGGAATACCTTTATGAATACTCTCAGTTCAATAGAAACAATATTCATATCCTTCCCCCAGGCTGGACTTCAGGTGAAATCAAGATGATAACCTTTTTCACAAATTTTATAACAAGTTTGTCTTTACAGTTGTTATATCCGCAAATTCTTATTGATGAAAGTCAGTTTGATGACAATCTATTGTCAAGACATTCACAAATTGAACAGCTGATGGATAATCTGATCATTACATTTTACAATAAAACATCAACTCAAAATGGGAAAAATATTTATTTCCAAAACTTTACTATTTTTAGTCAGAGTTTCATAAAAGTCCTTTTTCCACAATTTAAAGGAAGTATGCTTTGCAGAGAATCTCTACGAGTGTATATTGCAGTAGAAGCTATGGCTGAAGCTATACATTTTTTCAACAAGTTTAATCACAGTTTTCATATTAACAGATTTAAGCAGGTAAAACCGTATAGTGCAATAGTCTGTAAATAATTTTTTAGAATTTCTTTTTGTATAGAAACATAAGAAGGTACTTTGACCAAACATTTTGGGTTTGTTATAATTATTCTACAGGATTTATATAGTGCCAACTGTTTGCACAGTGCTTTACAAAATAAAGGGAAACTGTACAGTTACAATATAATTCAATGCAAGAGGGTTAGGAGGGCCTTGCTCATGGGAGCTCACAATCTAAAAGGAGCTGCAAGTGATACTGTATTGGATGAGCTAATGAGAAAATAAAAGTATAGTCTTTAGGTGGTGGCAGAATAGGCTTCCCTGAACAGATGAGTTTTCAGGGATTGCCTGAAGGCGGACAGAGCAGGAGATAGCCAGACAGATTGCATTAGAATGTTTCAACGGATGAAAGAGTCTCTGAAGTAGTCTTGGAGGAGCTCATAGGAGAAGGTGTTGAGGAAGTTAGAGAGCAGGAGGTCTTGCAGGAGCAAAGAGGATGTGTCAGGAACGGTGCTATTACCTGGATCGCCTGCTGGTGTCACTGTTTCCTTCGGCATCCAAGGGTGCAGTTCTGGTGGCCACCAGCAGGGGTCTCCCAGCCGATGGACATTGTCAGGAATGGTGTTATTACCTGGATCGCCTGCTGGTGTCACTACTTCCTTCGGCATCAAAGGGTGCAGTTCTGGTGGCCACCAGCGGGGGTCTCCCAGCAGATGGACATTCTATCCAATCAAGCTGATCCTCCTATCCAATCAAACATTCTATCTAATCAAGCTGCACCTGTTGAACTGCTGAGAGTATATAAGCCTGTCCTTCACTGAAGCTCAGTGCTTAAGTATTCCTTCCTGTAGCCTTGTCTCTGCCTGATCCTGAAACCTGATCCTGAAACCTGATCCCTGATCCGCTTCCTGCCCTGTCCTGGATGTTGTCCCCTTACCTGGTTCCTGAGACCCATCCCCTGATTCCTGCCTTGATTTCCCCTTGCTTCCTGTTTCCCCTTGGTCTCTTCTCCCAGCCTTGTGTATATATATGTATTCCATTTTCTTGTGTGTATTTTTAGTTAGTTAGATTAGGGTTTTGTGGTTTGCTGTGTTATTTGCGTTCTTGCTTGTTTGTGGTTTGCTGTGTTTCACGTGTGTCTTTATTATTCAATAAATATATATATTTTTATCACTTACCTTTGGAGCCTGATTCCTTTAGTGCAGCCCATTGATCTGCTCACTTGTGTTGGATGCCTGTGTTTAGGCTCCTTTCATGACAGGATGGTTGGAATAATATTTTGAGATGAGGTTGTTGATGTAGCTCCTCAGGTCAGGGCTCTTGTTAGTAGTTAGAATTTTAGTTGTTAGATGAGCGCAAGCCAGTGGAGAAATTGGCAAAGAGGGTTGGTGGTTAATGAGCTGTTGGTTAGGTGCATACATCTAGCAGTATCTCTATAGCTGGGATAACCTGTGTAGCAGTAGGCCAATGAGGAGCAAGGTATTATAGTCAAGGTGAGGGATACTAAGAGGGTGAATTTGTATGCTGGTGGTGTCATTGGCAAGAAGGAGTACATTTTGGAGATATTATGGAGATTAAGGTAGCAAGGTTTGGACAGTGATTGGCTGTGGAATCAAAAGGAGAGGTTAGAGTCCAGGATTACACCTAGTGTGCTAACATGAGGGGATGGACTAATGATTGTGTCATTTATAGGGATGAGCCGAACAACCCCCTGTTCGGTTCGCAGCAGAACATGTGAACAGGCAAAAAATTTGTTCGAACACCGTTAAAGTCTATGGGACACGAACATGAATAATCAAAAGTGCAAATTTTAAAGGCTTATATGCAAGTTATTGTCATAAAAAGTGTTTGGGGACTGGGTCCTGCCCCAGGGGTCATGTATCAATGCAAAAAAAAGTTTTAAAAACAGATGTTTTTTCAGGATTTGGGAGCAGTAATTTTAATAATTCTTAAAGTGAAACAATAAAAGTGATATATTCCTTAAAATTTCGTACCTGGGGGTGTCTATAGTATGCCTGTAAAGTGACGCATGTTTCCCGTGTTTAGAACAGTCCGAGAGCAAAATTACATTTCTAAAGGAAAAAAAGTCATTTAAAAGTACTCGCGGCTATTAATGAATTGTGGGTCCCGACAATACACATAAAAGTCATTGAAAAAAACGGCATGGGATTCCCCCACAGTCCATTACCAGGCCCTTTGGGTCTGGTATGAATATTAACGAGCAAATAACCACAATGTGTAGCGCTAACAAAAAATAGAGCCAATAGACTCATAAAGTGAGAAAAAGTCCGGTGCAATATAATATAGTGAAACAATGATAAAGTCCTTTGTTAAAGAAAATAAATCATATGGCATAGATCATCCTTGCACATGAGATGTATGTGGAGAAACTCTGCAAACACAGATGCTAATGTGTATAGACGAGTATATAAACCCTCCAATGGTTATGGAATGCATACGCTTACCAGCGATGTTGGACCCACCTGCCATACGGCAGTGGGTCAGTAAGGCTTATGGTAACTCCTGTAGGTGGCGCCCAAGGGATGAAAGCTGGATTCTGGCAGCACTCCTCCAGGTCTGGGATGGACTCTCGGCTGGATATTCCGGAATCCTCCAAAACGACACACGTGTGGGGCACGACACCAGGAACAAACCAGGAAGCAGGATACGGAAAAAGGAAAAAGGAACTCCAATAGTGTGATTCCACCACTAATTTATTGGGTATGGGGTATAAATAATGGTACAAACAGGGGAATTCACCCAAGCAGTACAGAGCATATACTGATAAAATCAAAAATAAAACAGAGTAAAAGCAGTATAAGGGTCTCAAAATCAGCAAAGTCTGACGCGTTTCAACCAATAGGTCTTCTACTGGGGCAGGATGCCCCAGTAGAAGACCTATTGGTTGAAACGCGTCGGGATTTGGGCTTTGTCGGGCTTTGCTGATTTTGAGACCCTTATACTGCTTTTACTCTGTTTTATTTTTGATTTTATCAGTATATGCTCTGTACTGCTTGGGTGAATTCCCCTGTTTGTACCATTATTTATACCCCATACCCAATAAATTAGTGGTGGAATCACACTATTGGAGTTCCTTTTTCCTTTTTCCGTATCCTGCTTCCTGGTTTGTTCCTGGTGTCGTGCCCCACACGTGTGTCGTTTTGGAGGATTCCGGAATATCCAGCCGAGAGTCCATCCCAGACCTGGAGGAGTGCTGCCAGAATCCAGCTTTCATCCCTTGGGCGCCACCTACAGGAGTTACCATAAGCCTTACTGACCCACTGCCGTATGGTAGGTGGGTCCAACATTGCTGGTAAGCGTATGCATTCCATAACCATTGGAGGGTTTATATACTCGTCTATACACATTAGCATCTGTGTTTGCAGAATTTCTCCACATACATTTCATGTGCAAGGATGATCTATGCCATATGATTTATTTTCTTTAACAAAGGACTTTATCATTGTTTCACTATATTATATTGCACCGGACTTTTTCTCACTTTATGAGTCTATTGGCTCTATTTTTTGTTAGCGCTACACATTGTGGTTATTTGCTTGTTTGCCTTTGTTTGTTAGAGTGTTGGCTGCTTTCACATATATTTTCAGGATATTCACTGTACACAGTACACTATAGTATTATTTTTTGGATTGATTTCATCATTTTCACTTTTTGAGTTAGCGCAGTGTTTCCCTCACTCCATGAATATTAACGACTTTAGGATCAGCCTCGTTTTGGATTTTAGGTGTTTACATGTTTAAAACTGTTTTTTTTGCTAGAAAATTACTTAGAACCCCCAAACATTATATATTGTTTTTTTTTTTATAACACCCTAAAGAATAAAATGGCGGTCGTTGCAATACTTTTTTTCACACCGTATTTGCGCAGCGGTCTTACAAGCGCACTTTTTTTGGAAAAAATCACTTTTTTGAATAAAAAAATAAGACAACAGTAAAGTTAGTCCAATTTTTTTATATATCGTGAAAGATAATGTAATGCCAAGTAAACTCATACCCAACATGTCACGCTTCAAAATTGCGCCCGCTCGTGGAATTGCGTCCAACTTTTACCCTCAAAAATCTCCATAGGCGACGTTTAAAAAATTCTACAGGTTGCGTGTTTTGCGTTACAGAGGAGGTTTAGGGCTATAATTATTGCTCTCACTCTACCGATCGTGGCGATACATCACATGTGTGGTTTGACCACTGTTTTCATATGCGGAAGCTACTCACGTATGTGTTCGCTTCTGCTCACAAGCTCATTGGGACGGGGCGCTTTAAATTGTTTTTTATTATTATTATTTATTTTACTAGATTTTATTTATTTTTACACAGTTTTTTTTTTTTTTTTTTTTTTTAAATTGGGTCACTTTTATTCCTATTACAAGGAATGTAAACATCCCTTGTAATAGAAAAAAAGCATGACAGGTCCTCTTAAATATGAGATCTGGGGTCAAAAAGTCCTCAGATCTCATATTTGGACTTAAATGCAAAAAAAACTAAAACAAAATTGTCAATTGAAAAAAATGACAACAAAAAAATGTTCCTTTAAGAGGTATGGGCAGAAGTGACGTTTTGACTTCGCCAAAATAAAAAAAAAATGGCGTGGGGTCCCCCCAAAAATTCATACCAGACCCTTATTCGAGCACGCAACCTGGCAGGCCACAGGAAAAGAGGGTGGGACGAGAGAGCGCCCCCCTGACCCATACCAGGCCACATGCCCTCAACATGGGGAGGATTTTTGACAATTCCTTTATTAATGTCTTCTTCTTTCCCTGCTTGTTCTTCCATCTTCTTCTGGTCTTCCTTCAGTTTTCTTCCTCCATCTTGTTCTTCCCCCGCTTCTTCCCCTGCTTCTTCCTTCAGTCCTCTGCTTCTTCCTGAGGCCTTCTCGTCCAGGATCTTCCTCCGGCTTCTTCTTCCCCTGCTTCGTCCTTTATGTAAACAGGTGACCCGCCCACCTCTGACACCACGGGGAAAGCCATAGGGAAGTCCCTGTGCATCAGAGGGGGTGGGGCCACCTCAGTTATATAAGAACTGTCACAGAACAGAAGTGTCACACAGCGGGAGCCTCCCACTGAGGCGGATGGTCCGGAGGACGAAGCCAGGAAGAAGAAGCCGGAGGAAGATGCCCAACGAGAAGACCTCAGGAAGAAGCAGCGGACCGGAGGAAGAAGCAGGGGAAGAACAAGATGGAGGAAGAAAACTGAAGGAAGACCAGAAGAAGATGGAAGAAGAAGTGGGAAAAGAAGAAGACATTAATAAAGGAATTGTCAAAAAATGGCTAATGTCTTTTTTAACATTTTTGACACATTTTTTGTGAAATGGTAGGGGTACATTTGTACCCCATTACCAATTCACACAGGGGAGATTGGGATCTGGGGGTCCCCTTGTTAAAGGGGGCTTCCAAATTCCGATAAGCCCCCCGCCCGCATACCCCCACAACCACCGGGCAAGGGTTGTGGGGCTGAGGCCCTTTTAAATTTTGGCACGGGGGTTCCCCTTAAAATCCATACCAGACCTGAAGGGTCTGGTATGGATTTTGAGGGGGACCCCCACACCATCTTTTTTTATTTTGGCGCGGGGTTCCCCTTAATATCCATACCAGTCCTGAAGGGCCTGGTATGGAATTTGGGGGACCCCCACGCATTTTTTTTTTATTTTGGTTCAGGGTTCCCCTTAATATTCAAACCAGACCCAAAGGGCCTGGTACTGGACTGTGGGGGAATCCCATGCCATTTTTTTTTCAATGACTTTTATGTGTATTGTCAGGACCGACAATTCATTATTAGCCGCAAGTACTTTTAAATGACTTTCTTTCCTTTAGAAATGTAATTTTGCTCTCGGACTGTTCTAAACACGGGAAACATGCGCCACTTTACAGGCATACTATAGACACCCCCAGGTACGAAAGTTAAAGGAATATTTTACATTTATTGTTTCACTTTAAGCATTATTAAAATCACTGCTCCCGAAAAAAATGACATTTTTAAAACTTTATTTTGCATTGATACATGTCCCCTGGGGGAAGGACCCAGGTCCCCAAACACTTTTTATGACAATAACTTGCATATTAACCTTTAAAATTAGCATTTTTGATTTCTCCCATAGACTTTTAAAGGGTATTCCGTGTCTTTCAAATTTGCAGCGAACACCCCAAATTGTGCGCTATTCGACTCATGTTCAACCCGAACATGAAGCCCATCCCTAGTCATTTATCTTGAAGGAAAAGTTTGGGGAGGGGACATGGTCGAAGGAAATATATACGTTTTTTGCAACTTTTAGCATCTGACCACATCTGAGGGCTGCAAAGGGAATTGGTTCTGAGACTTCCCTCTGCCAGACTTTCTGATCTCATGGCTGAACAGGAAACAGGTATAGATTTCATCATATTTTACTAAGTGCAGGTCCCACTTTGGCTGCTGTCTGTATAGTAGCTTCACCAAGGGCCCCAACAAAACAAACTGTATTTTTTTAGTAGAAGAATTAAGTTGGCCATACACCAGAGCAGGAATAGGCTTAACTTTGAGGTGTGAGTGACCCTGTCAGCACCTTGACAAACTTCTACAGAAACATCAAAAAGGGTGAATGGCCAATTGTACATCCATAGATTTCTCTACACTGAATCTATACTGCTGGTCATTGAATTCAGACAGTCACAGCACACACTGCTGTCGATTATACTAGCTGTCATTGTAGATTCATCCATCCATGCTGTTTAGAGTGTAAATTTGTGCATGTATACAGAAAATAAAAAAATTGAGGATCCAAGGTGACAACAGTTTCCAGAACGTGGTCTTTAGGTCTAACATAGAGGCTTTTACGCTCCTGTTCTGGCTGGCAGACATGTAGGGCCCTCTTAACCACTTCAGCCCCGGACCAATTGGCAGCCAAAGGACCAGGCCCCTTTTTGCGATTCGGCACTGCGTCGCTTTAACTGACAATTGCGCGGTCGTGCGACATGGCTCCCAAACAAAATTGGTGTCCTTTTTTTTCCCACAAATAGAGCTTTCTTTTGGTGGTATTTGATCGCCCCTGCGGTTTTTATTTTTTGCGCTATAAACAAAAATAGAGCGACAATTTTGAAAAAAAATGCAATATTTTTTACTTTTTGCTATAAAAACTATCCCCAAAAAATATATAAAAAAACATTTTTTTTCCTCAATTTAGGCCGATACGTATTCTTCTACATATTTTTGGTAAAAAAAAATCGCAATTAGCGATTATTGATTAGTTTGCGCAAAAGTTATAGCGTTTACAAAGTAGGGGATAGTTTTATAGCATTTTTATTAATATTTTTTTTTTACTAGTAATTGCGGCGATCAGCGATTTTTATTGTGACTGCGACATTATGGCGGACACATCGGACATTTTTGACACATTTTTGGGACCATTGTCATTTATACAGAAATCAGTGCTATTTAAATAGCACTGATTCCTATGTAAATGACAGTGGCAGTGAAGGAGTTAACCACTAGGGGGCGGGGAGGAGTCAGTGTGACGTGTTGTGTTTTTTTTTACAGTAGGGGGGTGTGGCTGTACGTCTGACGTCATTGATCGGCTTTCCCGATAACAGGGAACAGCCGATCAATGACAGGCAGAGTAGGAAGCGCGGGGAGAGGTTTGTTTACACAAACCTCTCCCCGTTTTTCAGCTCCGTAACCCGATCGCGGGATACCAGCGGCGATCGGGTCTGCTGGTCCCGCGGCCGTGGTCATGGAGCTCCCGACCGGGTCGCGAGCACGACCCACGGGCAGGCAAATTAAAGGGGACGTACCCGTACGTGCTTTTGCCTGCCCGTGCCATTCTGTAGACGTATATCTACATGAGGCGGTCAGGAAGCGGTTAAACATAAACATTTTACACACTAAAGCATACGCTTAAGAATTTGCACAAGCAACACATAGTTCACTATTAGAGACATGCATTCCTTTTATCTTGGAACAACTTATCAGCTTTTCCAAATCCCTTATTGTAGAACAAGAAGATTAACTTGCTCCATGATCCACATAAAAGGTTTTCTAAGAACATTTTACACATTAAAGTATACACTTAAGAATTTGCACAAGCAACACATTGGGGTTGATTTACTAAAACAGTAGAGTGTAAAATCTGGTGCAGTTGTCCATGGTAGCCAATCAGTTCCTAAGTCCAGCTCCTTCAATTGAGCTTTTACAAAAAAAAAATTGGAAGCTGGTGGGTTTCTATGCAGAGCTGCCAGATTTTGCACTCTCCATTTTTAGTAAACCAACCCCCTTGCTCACTATGAGAGATCTCATTTTTCATATCCCTTCTTGCAGAACAAGAAGATTAACTGTTTCCATGTTACAAACAAAACGCGTAAAAAAAATAATTTAGTGAAGAACCATGTGTTCTAACGTCTTTCTTCAAAACAATCTAACATTACCTTTTGAGCACTGTAATGTTATTTAATCATTAGCAAAATACATAGAATTATACTTTTTTATCAGAACTTTTGAGGTAGATAGATCTGCTCATGTATTCACACACATCATACAGTGCCTTTGAAAAAGTATTCATACTCCTTGACATTTACCACATAATTTATCATGTTACAACTAGGGTTGAGCGAACCCGAGCTGTAAAGTTTGGGTTCATACCGGACTTTTGGGTTTTTGGGTCCCGGACCCGAACAATTTACTGTATGTTCGGGTTCAAGTTCGGTGTTCGGCAATGTAATGGCACTATTTAAAAAGCTGCAGGGCAGCCAATCAACATTTGTTTAACTCGTGTGCCCTTAGAAGCCATCACAGCCATGCCTACTAATGGCATGGCTGTGATTGGCCAGTGCAGCATGTGACCGAGCCTCTATATAAGCTAGAGGCCACAGCACAGCACGTCACTCTGCTATAGATAGTGTAGGGAAAGGTTGCTGCTGCTGCTTTGAGGGCGAGAATTATATAGGAGTCCTGATTCAGAAATCTATTCTAATTACTCAGCGATCTACATTGATTTTCTTGTGTGGGTGCAGTGCACAAGCTTTTTACACTGCCCTGAGCCCAGTTCCAGAGAAAAGATAGATAGTGTAGGGAAAGGCTGCTGCTTTGAGGGAGAGAATTAGATCAGAAATCTAATTACTCAGCAATCTATCTTGATTTTCTTGTGTGGGTGCAGTGCACAATCTTTTACACTGCCCTGAGCCCAGTGCCAGAGAAAAGATAACTGTTATCCGTCTGTTAGTTAGGTTGGTGTCGGCGGGCATTTTATGCAAGCTCAGTGCACCAGCACTGCATATGTTACTGTGAGATACACCCTTTAGAGACTATTGGTCTATTCTGCTATTCCAAAAACACCCATTTAGGGCAAAAATATATATTTTGCACTGTGTTTTCTGCATATCTGTGTGAGATACACAATTTAGAAAGTGTTCTTCTATTCTGCTATTTAAAAAAAAAAATTTTTAGGGCAAAAATGTTTTTTTTTTAATAGCATTTTCTGCAGATCTGTACGTGTGACATACACCCTTTAGATACTATTGGTCTATTCTGCTATTCCAAAAACACCCATTTAGGGCAAGATCCTAAATTTGAGATATATGAGGAGAACATCAAAGAAGGGACGTGGCTCCGGTCGTGGTGCTGCTGGTGGAGCTCCTGTTGCAGGGAGAGGACGTGGTTAATCTGTGCCAGCTACACGCATAAGTGAAACACCTTCCTCAGGTGCAAGTAGGCGACAGAGCCTGCAGCGGTATTTGGTCGGGCCTAATATGGCTGTGGAAATGTTGAGGCCAGGACAAGTACAGACAATAGTAGACTGGGTTGCTGACAGTGCCTCCAGTTCCTTCACATTGTCTCCAACCCAGTCTCCTGCTGAGAGATCAGAGTTGGCACCTGCAGCCAATGTCGATCAGTCTTTCACATCACCTCCTTGCAAATCAGCCAAGCAGTCTGAGCCCCAAATCATGCAGCAGTCTCTTCTGCTTTTTGATGACTCTGTTAGCAGGGTTTCCCAAGGCCATCCACCTAGCCCTGCCCCAGAAGTGGAAGAGATTGTGTGCACCGATGCCCAACCACTTATGTTTCATGATGAGTACATGGGAGGACCATCGCAGCACGTTTTGGATGATGACGAAACACAGGTGCCAACTGCTGCTGCTTTCGCAATTGTGCAGACCGACAAGTAGGGCAGGGGTGAAGACTGGGTGGAAGATGATGTGGAGGACGATGAGGTCCTCGACCCCACATGGAATCAACGTCATGCAGGTGACCAGTGTCGTTTGGAGGAAGAGGTGGTGAGCCACCAGCACAGCAGAAGAGGGAGCAGGGTGCAAAAGCGGAGCATCCATCCCCTAGACAGTAGGCCTGCTACTGACCAACGCAGCAAGGGACCGAGCACACCAAAGCCAGGTCCCAGGAGTTCCCTAGCGTGGCAGTTCTTCAGACAATGTGCTAATGACAAGACACAAGTGGTTTGCACGCTGTGCGATCAGAGCCTGAAGCGAGGCATAAACGTTCTCAACCTGAGCACAACCTGCATGACCAGGCATCTAAGTGCAAAGCACAAGCTGCAGTGGAGTAGACACCTTAAAAACCAAGAAAGGTCTCTGGCTCCTCCTGCTTCCTCTTCTGCTGCAGTCTTGGCCTCTTCATCCACCTCTGTAGTGACAGTGGCACCTGCCAACCTGCAAACAGAGGATCTGCCAGCAACACTACCACCTGGGTCACCAACCATCTCCACAATGTCCCATGGAAGCATTCAGATCTCTATCTCCCAAACACTGGAGCGGAAGAGGAAGTACCCCCTACCCACCCGCGATCCCTGGCCCTGAATGCCAGCATTTCAAAATTCCTGGCCTTTGAAATGCTATTATTCCGTCTGGTGGAGACGCAGAGTTTTAAAATCCTGATGGCATTGGCTGTCCTAAAGTACGTTGTGCCTAGCCGCCACTACTTTTCCAGGCGAGCCATCCCTTCCCTGCACAACCAAGTGGGGGACAAAATCAGGTGTGCACTGCACAACGCCATCTGTGGCAAGGTCCACCTAACTACGGATGCGTTGACCAGTAAGCACTCCTTATATCTCGTCCTCCTATTCCGCTTTCTCATCCTCTACCGCCTCCTCATCTGGAGGATGAGCATAACACCTTCACCACCAACTTCAGCACAGCCAGGGCTAAACAACAGCAGGCAGTTTTAAAACTTTCCTGTTTGGGGGAAAAACCCCAAACCGCGCAGGAGTTGTGGAGGGACATGGAACAACAGACCGATGAGTGGTTGGTGGCAGTGAGCCTCAAGCCCGGCCTTATGGTGTGCGATAATGGGCGAAATCTCGTAGCAGCTCTGGGCCTAGCCGGTTTGACGCACATCCCTTGCCTGGTGCATGTGCTGAACTTGGTAGTCCAGAGGTTCCTTAAAAATTACCCCGATATGCCAGAGCTGCTGCAGAAAGTGTGGGCCGTCTGTGCACACTTTCGGCATTCTCACCCTGCTGCTGCTCGCCTGTCAGTGCTGCAGTGTAACTTCGGCCTTTCCGCTCACCGCCTCATATGTGACGTGCCCACAAGGTGGAACTCCACCTTGCACATGCTGGCCAGACTGTGCGAGCAGCAGCAGGCGATAGTGGAGTTTCAGCTGCAGCACGCACGAGTGAGTCGCTCTGCGGAACAGCATCAATTCACCACCAATAACTGGGCCTCCATGCGAGACCTGTGTGCCTTGTTGCGCTGTTTCGAGTACTCCACCAACATGGCCAGTGCTGATGACGCCGTTCTCAGCGTTACTATCCCAGTTCTATGCCTCCTTGAAAAAACGCTTTGGGCGATGATGGAAGAGGATGTGGCACAGGAGGAGGAGGAGGAGGAAGAGAAATAATTTCCAAGGCTTTCAGGGCAGTCATTCACAAGTGGCTAGGGGGGGTTCCTGCACCAACAAATGCCAGGTACACAATTGTCCAGCAAGGGCACAGTTCTGGAGGATGACGAGGTGGAGGATGAGGATGAGGGGATGGAGAAGTAGGAACCATGTTCACAGCAGGGTGGCACCCAGAACAGCTCATTGCCATCACTGGTGCGTGGCTGGGGGGATACAGAGGACACAGACGATACACCTCCCACAGAGGACAGCTTTTCCCTGCCTCTGGGCAGCCTGGCACACATGAGCTATTACATGCCTAAGATGTGTGAGTACAAGCGCACACTGGTAGACGCGATGCTGGTGGCATTCCCACCTGACAGCAGGGGCATAGTGGAAGCACAAGGCGAAGGCAGAGGAGGAGGAAGAGGTAGCCAACGCAGCCGGGGCACCGCCAGCACCTCAGAAGGCAGGGTTAGCATGGCCGAAATGTGGAAAAGCTTTGTCAGCATGCCACAACAACCAGCACCACCAGCTGAGATGGAACGTCTTAGCAGGAGGCAGCATTTCACCAACATGGTGGAGCAGTATGTGTACACACGCCTACACGTACTGAATGACGGGTCTGCCCCCTTCAACTTCTGGGTCTCCAAATTGGGCACATGGCCTGAGCTTTCCCTTTATGCCTTGGAGGTGCTGGCCTGCCCTGCAGCCAGTGTATTATCTGAATGTGTATTTAGCACGGCAGGGGGCGTTATCACAGACAAGCGCAGCCGCCTGTCCAGAGCCAATGTGGACTAGGGATGAGCCGAACACCCCCGGGTTCGGTTCGAACCAGAACCTTCGAACGGACCGAAAGTTCGCGCGAATTTTCGAACCCTATACGTTATAATGGACGCGAACGTTCGAAATCAAAAGTGCTAATTACAACGGCCAATATGCATGTTAATGTCATAAAACAGGTTTGGGGACCCGGGTCCTGCCCCAGGGGACATATATCAATGCAAAAAGAACTTTTAAAAACTAACGTTTTTTCGGGAGCAGTCATTTTAATGATGCATAAAGTGAAAAAAAAAAAGTGAAATTTTCCTTTAAATATGGTACCTGGGGGGTGTCTAAAGTATGCCTGTGAAGTGGCATGTGTTTCCCGTGTTTAGAACTGTCCTTGCACAAAATGACATTTGTAAAGGAAAAAAAGAAGCCATTTAAAACCACTTGCGGCTTTAGGTTTGTTCTTAAGTAGAATCTGAACAGGTACATTATGAAGTGTAGCTCCATCCCAAAAAAATCTATTTTTAAGCTTTTTGGAGAACATAGGGAGGGGTTATCACCCCTGTAACATTTGCTGTCTTTGCACATCTGTTCAGAACATGTCACCTCACTTTCCGTCCCAATGACAAATGTTTTTGGAAAAGTGGGGTTTTAATTGAAACAAGGATTGGTGATAAAGTATCAGTAGAGAGGAGATACCTTTTTCCCAAATTAAATCTAACAGGATAGAATTTCCCTTCCTATGAATGAATGAATGAATGAATGATTTGTATAGCGCTGCAACTGCGAACTGAATCGCCTCGAGGCGCTTGACTGCTCATGTTGGGATGCCATGTATTAGAAGAGGTGGGTCTTGAGTTTTTTCCTGAAGGCCTGATGGTTTTCTTCCATGCGGATGTTGTTTGGTAGAGCATTCCATAGCCGGGGTCCCTGTACTGCGAATCTTCGTTCTCCCTTCGATTTGTATCGGGCTTTGGGGATGAGAAGGCGATTTTGGTTTGTTGATCGAAGTCTGCGATTCGGTATGTATTTTTCTATTTTCTCACAAAGGTATTGAGGCGCATTTCCTTGTGTACATTTGTGGGTGAGGCAGAGGGTCTTGAATGTGATCCTGTCTTTTACCTTGAGCCAATGGAGCATCCTTAGGGATGGGGAGATGGATTCCCAGGGTTTCTTTCCGGTGACTATTCTTGCTGCTGTGTTTTGGACAATTTGAAGGCGCGCAATCTGGTAATCCGGTAATCCTATGTAGAGTGAGTTTGCGTAGTCGAGCCGTGAATTGATGATCGTTCCTACTACTACCGCTTTTTCCTTTTCCGGGATGAAGGGGATGAGTCTGCGTAGCATGCGAAGGAGATGGTGGGATCCGCTGATTACGGATCCTATTTGTGCCTCCATTGTCATCTCTGAATCAAAGATTGCTCCGAGGCTTTTGGCTTTGTTGCTTGGAAGGATGGTCTGTCCCAAGATGGTTGGTGGTGTCCAAGGGGTCTTCGTCTTTTTCCTTGAGTTTGCGTCGAGGAGCAGTAATTCTGTTTTTGATCCATTTAGTTTGAGGGAGCTAGTGGTCATCCAGTCATCTATCAATGTGAGACATTTTCCTAGTTCCTGGTATTGGTCTTTTTGTCCGGTGATCCGGAAGTACAGTTGAGTGTCGTCCGCGTATGAGTGGAAGCACAGATCTAATTTGCTAATAATTTTGAAGAGTGGTCGGATGTAAATGTTGAACAGTACTGGTGACAATGGTGATCCTTGAGGGACTCCATAAGTGATTGCCCGAGTTTCCGAAGTGAAGGCTCCTAGTTTCACTGTTTGTGACCGGTTTCCTAAGAAGGAAGCGAACCATGGCAGATCTCCATCTGTAACTCCTGCCACTTCCTTGAGGCGGCTGAGAAGCATGTTGTGGTCCACTGTGTCGAACGCCGCACTGAGATCCAGCAATACCAGAAGACACGATTCTCCCTCATCCGCTGCTTCTAGGGCGTCATCCCATATTTTCAGAAGTGCCGTTTCTGTGCCATGGCCTGGGCGGAAGCCCGATTGTAGTGGGTCTAGGAGCTTGTGTGTGTCCAGATGAAGTTGAAGCTGTTGTACTACTGCTTTCTCCATGATCTTGGAAATGGTGTTCAGGCTTGTTACCGGTCTGCGATTGTTCGGATCCTTGGGGTCGAGGTTGGGTTTCTTTAGTAATGGTTTGATGATGCCTTGCTTGAGGGAATTCGGAACCAATCCTTCTTTGAACGACTGATTTACTAGGTGTGTGATAGCGGGGGCCAGAATGTCGGAGCATTCTTTCAAGAGTTTTGTGGGGATGATGTCGTTTGGCGAGGTGCTGTCTCGGAGGCTCTTGATGACATTTTTGGTTTCATCCGTTGTGATCGGGGTAAGTGAAAAATGTGGTGCTTGTGCGCTGTGGATGTAAAATTCCTTACCTGGGTTGAGTTGAGTAGAGCTGGTTGTTGTTTTTTTTTTGTTGAATTATTTTCTGAATGTTGTCTATTTTGTTGATGAAAAAATCTGATAATTTGTTGCAGTATTCTTGAGTTTCGTTTCCTAGGGGCTCAAGGCAGGTGGGGTTCATAGTCTGGGCGACTAGTTTGAAAAGTTCCCGTGGTCGGTTTAAGGCTTTTGAGAGGATGTTTGAGACATGTTCTTTTTTTTGCTGTGAAAATTGCTTTATGATATCTCTTGGTGAGTATTCTGTAGTTTGTGTGATTTTCCTTTGTGGTGTTTCTTCTCCAGGCTCTTTCTGCTCTTCTGTGTTCCCGTTTCAGTAGAGTAAGCGTGCCATTAAACCAACCAGAATTTTTCTTGCGGATGGGTACTCGATGTTTCGGGGCGACTGCGTCTGCTGTTTGTAGAAGTGCCTTGTTTATGAAGCTGAGTATTCGTTCTGTTGAGTGGTTTTGATTTAGTGTACCCATTTTGTGTGTTAGTGTGGTTTTGAAGATTTCCGAATGTAGTTTCTTCTGCGATCTAATCCAGTGTGTTGTTGCTGCTGGGTTTGGTTTTTGCAGGGAGATGTTGGTGGCGATCTCAAATTTGATAGCGTGGTGGTCTGACCATGGTAGCGCTATGTTGTCTTGAATGCTGATGTCCGTATTTTGCTTGAAGATGAGGTCCAGGATGTGACCCGACCCATGTGTGGGAGCCTTTACTAGTTGTTGAAGCCCTAGGTCTTCCAGTTGATTGATGCAGGTGGTGGCGATGGGGTCTTCGGTGGAATTCGCCCAGAGGTTGAAATCTCCGAGTACCAGAATCTTGTTGTTTTTCAGGGTGTGTGCCGAGATGAATTCCGTGAGTGGTATCGGTAGATTTGTCTTTGGTCCTGGTGGTCTGTAGCATAGCAGCATGTGGATGGTTTCTTGTGGTGTGGTTTGCATCTGTAGAGTAAGTGTCTCCATAAACGTTGCTTTGTTCTGTACCGTAGGTTTGACGAGCGCTAGATGAGCTTTGAAGATCACTGCTAGGCCTCCTCCTTTTTTTCCTTTCCTTTTCCTAGGGGTAGATTTCCTCTCACTTCCTGTTTTCTCTTTCCATTTGCAAGTAGGAGTCGTTTGTAAGTTGGATGTTTGAAAGTAGGGGCCTGGCGTATATACTCTGCAGAAATTTGCCCTATTAGATGTTGGTGTAGCCACAAGACTGGTGGGCACAGGAATGGGCCCTGCTATGAGTTAATAAATCAAGATTTGTAATTGCATGCACCTGTTGAACAGGGCAGAAAAATTGGGGGTGGTGGTGGTGGTGGACGGTGTTGCCACAAGACTGTAAGCTCTCACAGTTACTCTTGGTGGGCGCAGGAATGGGCCCTGCTGTGAGTTATTAGATCAAGATTTGTAATTGCATGCACCTGTTGAACAGGGCAGAAAAATTGGGGGTGGTGGTGGTGGTGGACGGTGTTGCCACAAGACTGTAAGCTCTCACAGTTACTCTTGGTGGGCGCAGGAATGGGCCCTGCTGTGAGTTATTAGATCAAGATTTGTAATTGCATGCACCTGTTGAACAGGGCAGAAAAATTGGGGGTGGTGGTGGTGGTGGACGGTGTTGCCACAAGACTGTAAGCTCTCACAGTTACTCTTGGTGGGCGCAGGAATGGGCCCTGCTGTGAGTTATTAGATCAAGATTTGTAATTGCAAGCACCTGATGAACAGGGCAGAAAAATTGGGCCTTTGGCGGTGGTGGTGGACGGTGTTGCCACAAGACTGCAGGCCCTCATAGTTACTCTTGGTGGGCGCAGGAATGGGCCCTGCTGTGAACTATTAGATCAAGATTTGTAATTACCCGCCCCTGTTTAAACAGGGGCTGAAAAATTGTGCCTTAGGCACTGGTGCTGGTGCCACAACACTGCAACCCCTCACAGAGACTGTACTTGGAGCACAGCAGTCACACGTGTTGCGAAGCATTTTTTTAAAAAATTGGAAGTACACGCCCCTGTTAAACAGGGGCTGAAAAATTGTGCCTTAGGCACTGGTGCTGGTGCCACAACACTGCAACCCCTCACAGAGACTGTACTTGGAGCACAGCAGTCACACGTGTTGCGAAGCATTTTTTAAAAAAATTGGAAGTACACGCCCCTGTTAAACAGGGGCTGAAAAATTGTGCCTTAGGCACTGGTGCTGGTGCCACAACACTGCAACCCCTCACAGAGACTGTACTTGGAGCACAGCAGTCACACGTGTTGCGAAGCATTTTTTAAAAAAAATTGGAAGTACACGCCCCTGTTAAACAGGGGCTGAAAAATTGTGCCTTAGGCACTGTGTGGTGGCATGGATCATTGAGGAGGAGGAAGAGGATAGTCAGTGAACATAAGAGGACAGTCACTCAGCATCAGCATAGGCAGTCTTGAAGGGATGTGACCTTAAAAATTATTCGGTTATATCCGCCTCAGGTGCCTGGTAGCTGGTGGTGATCCAAGACTGATTCATTTTGATGAATGTCAGTCGATCAACCGAGGCGGTGGACAGGCGCACCCTATGATCAGTCACAAATCCTCCAGCAGCACTGAATGTGCGTTCGGAAAGAACGCTGGAGGCAGGACAGGCCAGTAGCTCAATTGCATACTGTGCAAGCTCTGGCCAGTGATCCATCCTCAGGACCCAGTAAGCCAGAGGATTTTCGGTGGGAAAGGTGTCCAAGTCTGACCTTGCCCCAAGGTATTCCTGCACCATGTATATCAGACGCTGGCGATGGTTGCTGGAACCGATCACACCTTGGGGCTGCGGACTAAAAAATTGTCTGAACGCATCGGTCAGACGTCCACCTTCCCCACCGCTCCTTCTGCCACTGACCGAAGCCTCAGCAACTCGTCGCCCAGGACCAGGAGTTTGTAGCCTCCCAGTTTCTGGGAACGCGTTGCACAGACCTTTCTGCAAGGCCTCCCTGAGATGTCTCATCCTCTGCTCCCTCTGCGACGGCAAGATAAGGTCCGCAACCTTACCCTTGTACCGCGGATCAAGGAGAGTGGCCAGCCAGTAATGGTCCCTCTCCTTGATCCGAAGAACACGAGGATCCTTCCGCAGGCTTTGCAGGATCAGGGAGGCCATGCAGCGTAGGTTAGCTGAGGCATTCGGTCCGGAGTCTTCTGGGTCACTGAGGATGACATGATCGCCAGCCACCTCCTCCCAGCCACGTACAAGTCCACTGGTTTGTTGGGACTGTACATCATCCCTAAAAGACTGCTGCTGCTGATGCTGAGTGCCAGGCTCCACCTCCATGCTCACACAATCCTCCTCCTCTTCCTCCTCCTCCTCCTCATCCTCTTCCTGTGTGATGGGTGGGACAGAAGGAACACTGTCCGGATAAAGGGGGCCTTGAGAGGCAAGGAAGTCCTCCTCTTCCTGCCTCTGTTCTGCCTCAAGTGCCCTGTCCATTATCCCACGCAGCGTATGCTCCAACAGGTGGACAAGAGGGACAGTGTCACTGATGCATGCACTGTCACTGCTCACCATCCTCGTGGCCTCCTCAAATGGTGAGAGGACAGTGAATGCATCCCTGATCATGCTCCACTGACGTGGGGAAAAAAAACCAAGCTCCCCTGACCCTGTCCTGGTGCCGTAGTCGCAAAGGTACTCATTGATGGCCCTCTGCTGCGTGTGCAGTCGCTGCAGCATGGCCAACGTTGAGTTCCACCTGGTGGGCATGTCACATATTAGGCGGTTCTTGGGCAGGTTCAGCTCCTTTTGCAGCTCAGTCAGCCGAGCACTGGCATTATAAGATCGGCGGAAATGCACACAGACTTTCCTGGCCTGCCTCAGGACATCCTGTAAGCCTGGGAACCTGCCCAAGAACCGCTGCACCACCAGGTTGAGGACGTGAGCCATGCAGGGCACATGGGTGAGCTGCCCCTGTCGCAGGGCGGAGAGGAGGTTGGTGCCATTGTCAGAAACGACCATTCCTGGCTTAAGCTGACGTGGCGTCAACCACCTCTCGGCCTGCCCCTGCAGAGCTGCCAGAACCTCTGGCCCAGTGTGGCTCCTGTCCCCCAAACACACCAGCGCAAGCACGGCATGGCATCTTTTTGCCTGCGTACTTGCGTAGCCCCTTGTACGCCTACGGAGCACCGCTGGTTCCAAGGACAGAGCACTGGAGGAAGAAGAAGAGGAGGGGGTGGAGGAGAGAGGTGTGTCACAACCAGTAGCAGTAGTCGCGTTTTGGAGGCGTGGTGGCGGAACAACCTCCAACACTACTGCACCTTGTCCTGCATCCCTCCCAGCTGCCAATAGAGTGACCCAATGGGCCGTGAAAGAAAGGTACCGTCCCTGTCCATGCCTGCTGGACCATGAGTCAGCGGTAATATGCACCTTACCGCTGACCGCCCTGTCCAGCGAGGCATGGACATTGCCCTCCACATGCCGGTAGAGAGACGGAATCGCCTTCCGCGAGAAAAAGTGGCGTTTGGGAACCTGCCACTGAGGAACCGCACATTGAACAAACTCACGGAAGGGGGCCGAGTCTACCAACTGAAAAGGCAGCAGTTGAAGTGCTAGCAATTTAGCAAGGCTAGCATTCAACCGCTGGGCATGTGGATGGCTGGGAGTGTACTTCTTTCTACGGTCCAGCAGCTGGGGCAGGGAAATTTGCCTGCTGCAATCGGACGTCGGTGTACTGCAAGTACTTGGTTGTGACACACCGAATTCTACACCTTCAGTCCTCTCAGAGCAGCTTTCAGAGAGGACTGAAGGTGTAGTGGGGATGGAGATCCCAGCTGAGGAGGAGCAAGGAGAGGTCCGCTTAGTTCTTTGGTGTGGGTCTTTTATGTGTGCCTGCCAACGAGCTGCATGGCAGGTCGCCATATGTCTGGTCATGCTTGTCGTGCCCAAGCGGCTGATGTTTTGGCCACGCGAGATACGCTTGAGACAAATATTGCAAATAGCAGTGGTGCGATCTGCTGCACTCGTCTCAAAAAAGGCCCACACCAAAGAACTTTTCTGATAACGCGCAGAGGCAGCGCCCTGCACAGGCGGAGCTCTGCGGTGTTGTACAGTTGCTGTGCTGGCCTCTACCTGGCCTCCAGGGGGCATCCTGCCTCGTTGGACATGTGACGCCGCATCCTCCTCCTCCTCGTCCTCCTCCTCATCCTCTCTCCCTTGAGGCACCCACGTGGAGTCAGTGACCTCATCATCCCCTCCCTCTTCACCACTAGAGCAAACCTGGCAGTAAGCTGCAGCTGGTGGAACAGTACTGCCAGATTCCTCAAGCTGGGTATCGTCATCCGAGCCTTCGAATCGTTGGGCATCCTCCTGGAGCATGTACCCAACACTGTGCTCAAAGAGTTCGGGGGACTCCTCAGGAGGACATGGTGGGTCTAGGGAAGGGGTGGCTGATGATGCTCTGTCAGTACCCTGAGCCTGGGTGAGAGAGGATGAGGAGGATGAGGAGGGCTTGGTCATCCATTCTACCAAGCCTTCAGCATGATGCGGCTCCACATGTCCAGCTGCCGAAAACAAAGACGCGCGTGTCCCATGGCCACGTGCTGATGACGATGCACGACCACGTCCACGTCCACGGCCACGTCCACTAGAAACAGAGCCTGCCTGCCCTGTGTTCTTGGCTCTGCACGCTCTGCCTCCCCTTGGCGGTCTTCCAGCCATTGTAGTCGGTAGTCCTGTGGGTGCTGCTGAGAAGAATATATAGGAGCTCTGTGTGATGCCACTAACACACTAGAAGTCCTATGGGTGCTTCTGCAAAGAAAATAGAGGAGCTCTGTGTGATGCCACTAACACACTAGAAGTCCTGTGGGTGCTGCTGAGAAGAATATATAGGAGCTCTGTGTGATGCCACTAACACACTAGAAGTCCTATGGGTGCTTCTGCAAAGAAAATAGAGGAGCTCTGTGTGATGCCACTAACACACTAGAAGTCCTGTGGGTGCTGCTGAGAAGAATATATAGGAGCTCTGTGTGATGCCACTAACACACTAGAAGTCCTATGGGTGCTTCTGCAAAGAAAATAGAGGAGCTCTGTGTGATGCCACTAACACACTAGAAGTCCTGTGGGTGCTTCTGCAAAGAAAATAGAGGAGCTCTGTGTGATGCCACTAACACACTAGAAGTCCTGTGGGTGCTTCTGCAAAGAAAATAGAGGAGCTCTGTGTGATGCCACTAACACACTAGAAGTCCTGTGGGTGCTGCTGAGAAGAATATATAGGAGCTCTGTGTGATGCCACTAACACACTAGAAGTCCTATGGGTGCTTCTGCAAAGAAAATAGAGGAGCTCTGTGTGATGGGACTAACACACTTCAAGTCCTATAGGTGCTTCTGGGAAGAAAAATATAGCTCTGTGTGTGTGATGGGACTAACACACTTCAAGTCCTATAGGTGCTTCTGGGAACAAAATATAGCTCTGTGTGTGTGATGGGACTAACACACTTCAAGTCCTATAGGTGCTTCTGGGAACAAAATATAGCTCTGTGTGTGTGATGGGACTAACACACTTCAAGTCCTATAGGTGCTTCTGGGAAGAAAATATAGCTCTGTGTGTGTGATGGGACTAACACACTTCAAGTCCTATAGGTGCTTCTGGGAAGAAAATATAGCTCTGTGTGTGTGATGGGACTAACACACTTCAAGTCCTATAGGTGCTTCTGGGAAGAAAATATAGCTCTGTGTGTGTGATGGGACTAACACACTTCAAGTCCTATAGGTGCTTCTGGGAACAAAATATAGCTCTGTGTGTGTGATGGGACTAACACACTTCAAGTCCTATAGGTGCTTCTGGGAACAAAATATAGCTCTGTGTGTGTGATGGGACTAACACACTTCAAGTCCTATAGGTGCTTCTGGGAAGAAAATATAGCTCTGTGTGTGTGATGGGACTAACACACTTCAAGTCCTATAGGTGCCTCTGGGAACAAAATATAGCTCTGTGTGTGTGATGGGACTAACACACTTCAAGTCCTATAGGTGCCTCTGGGAACAAAATATAGCTCTGTGTGTGTGATGGGACTAACACACTTCAAGTCCTATAGGTTCTTCTGGGAACAAAATATAGCTCTGTGTGTGTGATGGGACTAACACACTTCAAGTCCTATAGGTGCTTCTGGGAACAAAATATAGCTCTGTGTGTGTGATGGGACTAACACACTTCAAGTCCTATAGGTGCTTCTGGGAAGAAAATATAGCTCTGTGTGTGTAATGGGACTAACACACTTCAAGTCCTATAGGTGCTTCTGGGAAGAAAATATAGCTCTGTGTGTGTGATGGGACTAACACACTTCAAGTCCTATAGGTGCTTCTGGGAACAAAATATAGCTCTGTGTGTGTGATGGGACTAACACACTTCAAGTCCTATAGGTGCTTCTGGGAAGAAAATATAGCTCTGTGTGTGTGATGGGACTAACACACTTCAAGTCCTATAGGTGCTTCTGGGAAGAAAATATAGCTCTGTGTGTGTGATGGGACTAACACACTTCAAGTCCTATAGGTGCCTCTGGGAACAAAATATAGCTCTGTGTGTGTGATGGGACTAACACACTTCAAGTCCTATAGGTGCTTCTGGGAACAAAATATAGCTCTGTGTGTGTGATGGGACTAACACACTTCAAGTCCTATAGGTGCTTCTGGGAACAAAATATAGCTCTGTGTGTGTGATGGGACTAACACACTTCAAGTCCTATAGGTGCTTCTGGGAACAAAATATAGCTCTGTGTGTGTGATGGGACTAACACACTTCAAGTCCTATAGGTGCTTCTGGGAAGAAAATATAGCTCTGTGTGTGTAATGGGACTAACACACTTCAAGTCCTATAGGTGCTTCTGGGAACAAAATATAGCTCTGTGTGTGTGATGGGACTAACACACTTCAAGTCCTATAGGTGCTTCTGGGAACAAAATATAGCTCTGTGTGTGTGATGGGACTAACACACTTCAAGTCCTATAGGTGCTTCTGGGAACAAAATATAGCTCTGTGTGTGTGATGGGACTAACACACTTCAAGTCCTATAGGTGCTTCTGGGAAGAAAATATAGCTCTGTGTGTGTGATGGGACTAACACACTTCAAGTCCTATAGGTGCTTCTGGGAACAAAATATAGCTCTGTGTGTGTGATGGGACTAACACACTTCAAGTCCTATAGGTGCTTCTGGGAAGAAAATATAGCTCTGTGTGTGTAATGGGACTAACACACTTCAAGTCCTATAGGTGCTTCTGGGAACAAAATATAGCTCTGTGTGTGTGATGGGACTAACACACTTCAAGTCCTATAGGTGCTTCTGGGAAGAAAATATAGCTCTGTGTGTGTGATGGGACTAAAACACACTTCAAGTCCTATAGGTGCCTCTGGGAACAAAATATAGCTCTGTGTGTGTGATGGGACTAACACACTTCAAGTCCTATAGGTGCTTCTGGGAAGAAAATATAGCTCTGTGTGTGTGATGGGACTAACACACTTCAAGTCCTATAGGTGCTTCTGGGAACAAAATATAGCTCTGTGTGTGTGATGGGACTAACACACTTCAAGTCCTATAGGTGCTTCTGGGAACAAAATATAGCTCTGTGTGTGTGATGGGACTAACACACTTCAAGTCCTATAGGTGCTTCTGGGAAGAAAATATAGCTCTGTGTGTGTAATGGGACTAACACACTTCAAGTCCTATAGGTGCTTCTGGGAACAAAATATAGCTCTGTGTGTGTGATGGGACTAACACACTTCAAGTCCTATAGGTGCTTCTGGGAACAAAATATAGCTCTGTGTGTGTGATGGGACTAACACACTTCAAGTCCTATAGGTGCTTCTGGGAAGAAAATATAGCTCTGTGTGTGTAATGGGACTAACACACTTCAAGTCCTATAGGTGCTTCTGGGAACAAAATATAGCTCTGTGTGTGTGATGGGACTAACACACTTCAAGTCCTATAGGTGCTTTCTGGGAACAAAATATAGGAGCTCTGCCTGCCTGCCACGAACACACTACAAGTCCTATAGGTGCTTCTGGTAACAAAATATAGGAGCTCTGCCTGCCTGCCACGAACACACTACAAGTCCTATAGGTGCTTCTGGTAACAAAATATAGGAGCTCTGCCTGCCTGCCACGAACACACTACAAGTCCTATAGGTGCTTCTGGTAACAAAATATAGGAGCTCTGCCTGCCTGCCACGAACACACTACAAGTCCTATAGGTGCTTCTGGTAACAAAATATAGGAGCTCTGCCTGCCTGCCACGAACACACTACAAGCCCCTCTTTCTCAATCAATCTTTGTAACTGAATCTATCTAACTCAATTTCTGTAAGTGAATCTCTCTACCTAACTAAATCGAGCAGAGTGTCACAGAATCAGCCTGCTCAATCTGCGCCGGAACAGCATGTGACCGGCGCAGACGGCGTGGCGGCCTTTTATAGGGGGGGGCGTGTACTACAGCCCCTGAGCTGTAATTGGCTACAGGCGTCCTGCCTGTAGCCAATTATGGCTCTTCGAGTTTCCGGGGCTGTGATTGGCCAAGCATGCGGGGGTCACAGTGCATGCTTGGCCAATCATCAGTCAGCAATGCACTGCGCCGGCCGCGCCGGCCGCAATGCATTGCGGGGCCGCACGCATCACACGAACGTGATGCGAGCGGCCAAAATAGTTCTGGGCTCGCCGAGCGAGCGAACGCCCGGTGCTCGATGCGAACGTGGGTTCGCATCGAGCACCGGGCCCATCCCTAATGTGGACAAGCTCACGTTCATTAAAATGAACCCGGCACGTACCTTGTGCAGAATAGATATGTATACCGGTGTTCTGACAAAAACTGTCCGGCCATCGGATAGTGTCCGGCCCGTACTTGCGCAGTACGGAGGACAAGGAGATTACGAAAATCTCCGAAGATGAACGGCACCTCTGCCGTGAGTGCAGGTTCAAGCCCCACCATCCAAGTGGACATACGGTAGCACATAGTAACTGGGCCCCTCGTGGGCTCGCTTCGCTCGCCATGCTTCGGGAACGGCCTCGCTTTGCTCGGCTTGAACCTCAGATGGTGGGGCTTGAACCTGGACTCACCATGCAGGCGCCGTTCGTCTTTGGAGATTTTCGGAATCCCCTTGTCCTACATACTGCGCAAGCGCAGTACAGGGCGGACACTATCTGACACTATCTGACGGTGGACAGAAGTCGACACATCACTGGCCTTACCCAGCCATTGTTGTATTTTTGATCTTTCTCACTCTTTTGGGGTGTACCCTAATTAAAAAAAAAAAAATTAAAAACAAAAACCAGTGTTGGCTACCTCGTCCTTCTCCACCGCCGCTTCCACCTACACCGCCACATCCACCGCCACCTCAACCTCCTACTCCATATGGACCTCGTCCTCCTAGGTCAAGATTATTATTTTACATTTTTTTAATTTAAAAGTATTTTATTTTCCCACAAGCTTATAGATTAAATTGAATATTTTTTTTCCAGAAAGGGCGTATTCTGGGGCATTCCCACCATATGTGTGGCATCGCGCCGTTGAGTTTCTGAGGTTCTTAATGACTTCCTGTACCTCTTCTGCTGAGAAGGAGGCCTCCAGCATATTATTTTTTATTTTTATGTTATGTTAAGTTATTTCCATCTCCACATTTGTTTGCAGAGCACTTGCCATGCTCTTAACAACATTTTGATGCCATTTGCAGCCCTCTAGCCCTTTCCATTACTTTTTTAGAGCCATTTTAGTCCTCAAAAGTTCGGTCCCGAACTCAAACTTTTTTCCGAAGTTCGGCTGACCCCGTCGAACCCGAACATCCAGGTGACCGCTCAACTCTAGTTACAATCAAAAACCTAAATTTATTGTATTGGGAATTTATGTGATAGACCAATACAATGTGGCACGTAATTCTGAAGTGGAAGGAAAATCATAAATGGTTTTCAAATTTATTTACAAATATGTGAAAAGTGTGGTGTGCATTTGTATTCAGCCCCCTTTACTCTGATACCCCTATCTAAAATCTAGTGGAACCAATTGCCTTCAGAAGTCACCTAATTAGTAATAGAATCCACCTGTGTGTCATTTAATCTCAGTATAAATACAGATGTTCTGGGAAGACCTCAGAGGTTTGTTAGAGAACCTTAGTGAACAAATAGCATCATGAAGGCCAAAGAACACACCAGACAGGTCAGGAATAACGTTGTGGAGAAGTTTAAAGCAGGGTTAGGTTATAAAAAAAAACACGCTTTGAACAACTCACGGATGTGATGGATACTGTTCAATCCATCATCCGAAAAATGGAAAGTGTATGGCACAACTGCAAGCCTACCAAGACATGGCCGTCCACCTAAACTGCCAGGTTGGGCAAGGAGAGCATTAATCAGAGAAGCAGCCAAGAGGCCCATGGAAACTCTGGAGGAGCTGCAGAGATCAACAGCTCAGGTGGAGGAATCTGTCCACAGGACAACTATTAGTCGTGCACTCCACAAATCTGGCCTTTATGGAAGAGTGGCAAGAAGGAAGACATTGTTGAAAGAAAGCCATAAAAAGTCCAGTTTGCAGTTTGCGAGAAGCCATGTGGGGGACACAGCAAACATGTGGAAGAAGGTGCTCTGGTCAGATGAGACCAACATTTAACTTTTTGGTCTAAATGCAAAACCTTTTATCATTTTCCATCTACTTCACAATTATGTGCCACTGTGTGTTGGTCTATCACATAACATCCCAATCAAATACATTTACGTTTTTGGTTGTAACATGACAAAATGTGGAAAATTTCAAGGTTTTCAAAAACTTTTTCAAGGCACTGTAAGTTTTTTCTATATTTTAATATTTTACTTAGAAATCAATGTTTAAGAATCATTTATGGAGCAGTCATTAAACCATATCTTTGTACAGTACATACATGATTACCAAGGTAACCAGTGTAACTGTGCTTCAACCCTATCCTTAATTTGTGTAGAAATCAGGGTAATGTGAAAAGAAACTTTATATGCTAATACTTGGCCAATTATACACCCACGGACACTATATTAGGTGCACCTTTTAAATTGCTTGGTAACACAAATTGCCAATCAGCCAATCACATGGCAGCAACTCAATGCATTTAGGCATTTAGACGTGGTGAATATGACTTGCTGAAGTTCAAACCGAGCTTCAGAATGGGGAAGAAAGGGGATTTAAGTGAGTTTGAATGTGATGTGGTTGTTGGTGCCAGACAGGCTGGTCTGAGTATTTAAAAAACTGCTGATCTACTAGGAGTTTCACACACAACCATCTCTGGGGTTTACAGAGAATGGCCTGAAAAAGAAAAAATATCCAATGAGCAGCAGTTGTGTGGAGGAAAATTCCTTGTTGATGTTAGTAGAGAATAGACAGACTGGTTCGTTATTATAGAAAGGCAACAGTAACTCAAATAACCACTCGTTACAACCAAGGACTGCAGAAAACCATCTCTGAATGCACAACATATTGAACCTTGAAGCAGATGGACTACAGCAGTAGAAGACCACACTGGGTGCCACTTCTGTCAGCTAAGAACAGAAAAATGAGGCTACAATTCCCACAGGCTCACCAAAATTTGACAATGGAAGATAGGAAAAACGTTGCCTGGTCTGATGAGTCTCGATTTCAGCTGCAACATTCAAATGGTAGGGTCATAATTTGGTGTAAACAACATGAAAGCATGGATCCATCCTATAAAACTAATATCGAATACAACAGTGCAAAATGTGCTTTATTTAGTTACGATTTTTGTTGTACGATTCCGGAAAAACCTGGTGTGCATAGCTACGTATTGGAAATGATATCAAATACGCGTGACCCCTGTGTCTGCCACGCCTTTCGGGTATCTGTTCGTAGTGTACAGGCATATTCGTGTATTTGCTCCCTAAAACATTTCTTTACACACGCTTGTTCTCTGAACTAACAGACAGAAGTAATGCAGGACCCAGCACTTCCAATTGCCATGTTGGGGATATTGGCTGTACATAATGTCATGAAAATGAAATAAAAAAAAGAAGGAGGACATGGTCCAAGCAATGGCTACAGGACCGTCAGAAATACTCTGATATGTCTCTTCTCAAAGAGTTGCAAGAAAATCTTTTAAGGATGAATGATGACATTTTCCAAAATCTGCTGCAAGCTGTCACACCATTGATCATCAAAAAGGATACACCAATGCGGGAATCTATTACGAACATATATACAAACATTGTTTACATTCTCCCATCTCATTCCGTGTTGTTTTCGTGTTTCCGATCATGCATGGTGTTTGTCTATTGACATTTTTTTTTCCAATATAAAGTTTTATTAAAGTTTTCAAAAAAGGAAAAAACAGAAAATGAGGCCAGGCCTCAACAGATCATACAATCACATCATTGTGCCGAGGGTCGCAGCCTCCCGGTTTTGATTCATATACATCAGCTATACATTATATTCGCCCTTTTGGCTTTCCATATATTCCTGAGTTTATTGATCATTGTAAGTTTCCAGCCAAGGAAGGGTCCTTCACATTGTTCTCTACCATTGGGCTATTCTGATAGTCCGCAAGATTGTATTTATAGGAAAGCTAAAGAAGTAGTATAGAAAAAGGAATAAGTTCAGTTCAGAAAAAGAAGAAAGGGAGAAGAAGGGAGGGGGGACAGGAGGGGGGGGGATGAGACTGTCAGTCTCAATTTCTTAATTTCGGGTTGTTCTCTGTTATGTCTAATATACCGGGCAGGTTTCAAGTTCAGGTCCCCATGAGGGCTTTCCCTTCGTCGGAAAGGATGAATGTATTCCATAATGCCCATGTCTTTCTATAAGTTTCTTGTTTATCCTGTGAGGTCAGTATGAGATCCTCCATTCTGTTTATGTCTTCCACCTTCCGCAGCCACATTGCTGCAGTTGGTGGGGATTGCTGCTTCCACAGGAGTGGTATGCAGGATTTGGCTGCGTTATTTAAGTGTCTCAGTATAGATTTCTTATATCTTTTGGGAGACAGGGATGATAGATAAAGCAAGAAATATGCTGGGTCCTCGGGAATCTGAAATTGTGTAAACTCTTGAGACGTGGAGCGAACCACGTTCCAAAAGGGTGTCAACACCGGGCAGGACCAAAACATGTGTAATAACGTCCCCCTTTCCCCCTGACACCTCCAACAGAGTTCCGAGGATTCAGGAAAGATCTTGTGCAATCGACTAGGCGTGTAGTACCACCTAGTCAGGATCTTATAGTTGGTTTCTTGCACCTTAGTGCAAATGCAGGATTTAAGGGCAAAATCTATCATAGCCTGTCTCTGGCTCTCCGTGAATGTGCATTGGAGTTCCGACTCCTACCTTCCAAAGCATGCCAAATATGGCGGTTTAGAGGGTGTGTTTAACAGCGTGTACATACTCGAGAGAACTCGTGTCAGAGGTTCCGTACCTGTCAAGAATTCTTCAAAGGAAGTCTTTGGCCTAGCGTAGAGGTGGGGGTCTGGGATGCTGTGTAGGAAGTGATGTATCTGTACCGCGTTCCAAAATGGTAACTGGTACCTGCCATTTGGGGCCATCAGTTCCTCAATATTGGGCCATCTGTCATTCACCACGAAGTTGCCTGCCAGTGCTTGGTTATTATTTCTTAATGTCTGGAAGGTCAAAGTGGAGTGCCCCGGGGGGAAGCCGGGGTTCCCCAGGATCGGAGTCAAAGGGGACGTCTTGGTCGCCTAGTCGTTTTGGAGGGTCGCTTGTCTACATTGTCTGAGGGTGTTCCCGATCATTGGGTGGGTCTTTATTCCTGGGGGTAGGGAGTCATAGCACCAAAGCGCCGTCCCTAGGGGCTTCTCTGTCTGTCCTTGTTCTATTTGGGCCCACATTTTCTGGTCTTGATGCCGTGTCCAGTCCACTACTCTCCCCAGATGTATCGCTTGATAGTATTATTTAACGTCCGGGAGCGCCAGACCTCCAGAGTGTTTGGGCGCCGTAAGCAGCGTGCGTGGTAGACGCAGCTTTTTGGCCGCCCAGACAAAACGGGTAAAGGTGGCTTGCACTAGTCTAAGATAACTGGGGGGTATTCTTATTGGAAGAGCCTGAAATAGGTACAGGAATTTGGGCAGAATACACATTTTTAGTAGGTTACATCTCCCAAACCAGGAGTGTATCCCTGTATGCCATTTTTCTAAGAGGGTTTTGGTTTTTGTCAATAAGGGGGGGAAGTTGGCTTCAAATATTTTTGTCAGGTCAGGTGGTATCTTCGTGCCTAAGTATGTCAATGTGGACGAGGTCCATCTAAATTTAAAGCCTGCCCGCAAAGTCAGATTGTCTCGTGTCAGTAGTGATATTCCCATGGCTTCAGACTTATTGTAATTAATTTTCAGGTTTGATATTCTCCCAAATATCTCCAGTTCCTTAAGTAAGTTAGGGAGTGAAGTCACTGGGTCTGTTAATGAAAAGAACATGTCGTCCACGTAGGCAGATATTTTATGATGCCGTCTCCCGTCTGGAACCCCGTGAATGTCCGTATTCAGTCTAATCGTGGAGAGTAATGGTTCTAGCGATAGTGCATATAATAAAGGGGATAAAGGGCAACCCTGCCGTGTGCCATTCGCTATCGGGAAGGAGTCAGATAAGACTCCGTTGGCCTTTACTCGGGCTGTCGGGTTGCTGTAAATACCAGCTATACGGTTAATCATTTTCTCCCCTAGCCCTATCCCTCTCAGGACGGTGAACATGTATGGCCAGTTGATCCTGTCAAACGTCTTTTCGGCGTCTGTGTTTAAGAACACGCAGGGGATTTGTTTACTTTTTACTATGTGTAGGAGATTTAACACTTTAGTAGTGCTGTCCCTGGCCTCTCTGGAAGGAATGAAGCCCACCTGATCTAAATGGATAAGTTTCTGGTCTATTGACATTTAGCGGACGCATACTGTACTGATTACACGATTGTCGTACGATGGGCTGTCGTCAAAGCAAAGTTTTCTTGTTTGTCCCTTCGAATTTGGTTGGACAGACTGACGTGATCGGCTGTCGAAAGCTGTGTACTAATGATGAGATTATCGAACGATCTATGCGAAAGTGATTTTTATCATCCGATAATCGGAACGTGTGTACAGGGCATAACTCTTTAATATTTCCCTGCTTAAATTCTGCTTTCATTATTTTGTTCAGATGTCGTTTGCATCCCATGTATTGTAATCCCATACTTCACATACTCTAGCTTCTATGATTTTATGATCAAACGGGCAGCCATAGTGCTCATCCCATCTTCCCTCTCTGACAACATATAAAGTATTCTGTTTTAACCCTCATTTCTCTGTTTTGACTTTATTAGTTGTAGTGCCTGACCCCAAATTCATCCAACAACTTCCCCTTCTGTCTAGTGTTCACCCTTGATCCATCCTGCTTACATAGATAGCTGTTTACTCTGCATGATTCTTATGCCCCATAACACGATCGGAAATACCGACGGAAAATGTCCGATCGGACCAAGTTGTCGGAAAATCCGCCCGTGTGTGAGCTCCATCTGACTTTTTCCGTCGGAATTTCCTGATGGAAAAAATTTGAGATCCTGCTTTCAAATCTTCCGACAACAAAATCCGATCAGACTTTTTCCGATCGTGTGTAGAGAATTCCGACAAAGTGCCACGCATGCTCAGATCAAATAATGAGACCAAAGCTATTGACTACTAGCCTCTACGTAGTTCCGTCGTACGCAACGAACGTCACCACATTCAGAATGATCGGATTTTCCGACAACTTTGTCCGACCGTGTGTATGCAACACCAGTGTCGGACAAAATCCGTCTGAAAAAATCTGACAGATTTTGTGGTCAGAATTTCCGACCGTGTGTACGGGGGCTTAGTCCCTGTGGACTTTGGTGGTAACCCAGTTACCCATTGAGGATCCTTTTCCACTTTAACCATTAATCTAGGGGCTCAGTATAGGCGGAACCGCACCTTCGGTTCTTATATTTTATAGCGCTCCCCTTGCGCTGGGCATTTTTGAGGGTCTCTTACCCTTCATTCCCTTACTTCATTTAATGCCCATAATGACTGGCCAGTCTTCTCTACGTGTGCCTATACCCTCTTGCCTCTAAACTACTTTATCTAGCAAATGTTTACTACATATACTTGTGAACAGCACTATTCTTCCCTTTCTTATCTATAATACTCCGATGGACAGTAGACAGTGACAACATAACATATGACCACCAATCAATACAGTTTGATTAAGGGGAGGTACCCTTTGTCCCAAAAATGCCTTACTAATCAAGGAAGTCTGATAACTCAAGTGTAAGCAAAAGGCTTACCTCAGCCGGCTGATTATCAGAAATTCCCGGATCTTCTCAAGCTCCTCGTTTCTGATTCTCAGGGCAACCTGTAAATCCTCTCCTGGCTGGCTCGCCACCTGACCTGGATATTTTATAGATGGGCAACTCCTATCCTCATATTGATTAGTGGTTTCAAATTAATAATAACTACTGCAGTAGGGAACAGACACAAAAGATACACTTAGCATCTTTCCAAATAACTGTTCTGCTTATTATGACACAATTGAAGGTTTTTATACACATGATTACGTAGGTGTCACATTAATATTACAATTGTACGTTTATGGTAAAAAGGGGAGTTACATAGGCAGAATAATTCTAATCAGGACTCAAAAGAATGCAAGCATGTACTGAAAACATTATTAGCGCCGTGTGCACAGTGAGGGCAGTGTGCAATACATATAAAATAGTAGACATGTGCGATTTGTTTCGTACGAATCGAAAATTCGTATGAATTTCCGGAAATTCGTACGTTCGTACGAATCTGAAATATGAATTTTTATGCATACGAAATTTCGTATACGAACTTCAGATCCAAATTCCATTACAACAGAATCGGACAGAATGTTCGTTAACTACGATTATTCGTTATGATTAAGTTAAAAACCCCAAGAAATCAGCACAGCACGGGGATGGTGGGAACCCCTCATGATGGGTACAGAGGGTGTACAGACCCGGGAACTCAGCACATGGATGGTGTGAACCCCTTATAATAGGCACAGCGGGTGTGCAGACCCGGAAACTCAGTAGTCAGCACAGGGATGGTGGTAACCCCTCATAATGGGCACAGCGGGTGTACAGACCTGGGAACTCAGCACAGGGATGGTGGGAACCCCTCATAATGATAAATTCATCATAACGAAAATTTGTAATTGTTACGAAAAGTTAACAAACCTAAAAGTTAAAAACCCAGGAAGTCAGCACAGGGATGGTGGGAGCCCCTCATAATGATAAATTCATCATAACAAACATTTGTTATTTTTACGAAAATTTTACGAATCTAACAAAAATTCGTACTTCTTACGAATCCGAATTTAATTTCGGACACGAATTAGGAAATACAATTTTTTTTTAATACGAAACGAAACAAAACACATTTTTTGATGGCGCACATGTCTACAAAATAGAATACAATTATATATAGAACTTACAAATTTCCTTAACACTAACTAACTAATAATAACTAACTACTAAATTATAGGTATTGGAATTTCTTTTCAAATTCAGCTGTTAGTGAACGTAACGAATACGAATTTATCCGAAGTTACGAATTATCCGAAATAAAGAATGCCGCATCTAAACAAATGGAATAAAACAAAATAATAATAAAAATAAAAACGTTTTTAATAATAAAAATAATAATACGTTTTTATTATCATTATTATTATTATTGTTATTTATTATTATAAATTAGTTATGTTCCATTTGTTTAGATATGGCATTCATTATGATGGATAATTCGTAACTTCTATATATATATATATATATATATATATGTGGAAGGCCAACATGGTGGCCTGAATTTATGGGAGGAGCCCGGGAGGGTATTTAACCGGCCCACTCACCTGTGGTCTTCGTCGGTTCCGGTGCGCGATATACTACGTCACTAAGCCGACTACTCGATTTCGCTAGCGTTCGTGAGTGCCAGACGTCTCGTGGATTGCTCCCGTTCGAAGGTTTTGTACATTGTATCTGGCTCGGCTGCCGCAGGTAGGGGTCTCGTTTGACCACCATTTCACTTATGAACGTTACTTACCTTGTCACGAATCTCGTTGTTCACATACGCACGAGTCATTTCATTAGTACCCGTACGTTGCATCCGTACCGCTATCTGCATAACAGTAGCCGGTCGCTTACGCATCACCTGATCCGGAATCAGTCGCAGTATCATTTCATACGGTCACATTTCAGCCATTTCAACATTTCAGTCATTTCGCCATTTCACGGTCCTGCACCGACACGCCGTTCGAATCTAGCCACATCCGATTCGCCCCGGTATGTCCCAGCAGTCGAACCCCATTTCAATACATGACCCAGGGAGCGGTCGTTTTAGCCGCAATTTCTCGACTCACCGGTCGAAAAAACACCTCTGTCATGGCATCATTTCACTGTCACGTATCACGTTCCGATTCAAGTCTAGGCGCACCCCGGTGCCTCGATTCGTACCGGCGCGCCCCAGGTGCTCCCAGGCCCCATTTCATTCCGTGCTCCAGAAGTACGGTCGCTGTCAGTCGAAAAAGTTTTAGGCTCACCGGTCGGCGCCTCTGTCACGAGGAAAACATTTCACCTCACGAGTCACGTTTTGATTCGAAACCGGTCGCACCTTTGCGTATCGGTCTTCGCCTCCAACGTACCCCAGGTTTGTCGGCCCCATTTCAGTAACCACCCCTGAGTCTGCTCTTCGTCGGTCGTGAGACCCGACCGACCGTTCAGCGCCTCAGGGAATGGTTCCCCTCATTTCTCTCACCGCCAGGCCGCACCTCGCTTCGAACCCAGTCGCGCTGCGCGCCGGTTCGGACCGATGCGCCCTGAACATCCGTTGGCCTCATTTCAGTACATGCTCCAGAAGTCTGGTTCGTTTTACAGTCGCCATCGCGGCTCGACCGTTTCATACTCCTGTCATGCCGATCAGTTCGCTGTCACACAAAAACGTCCTGATCCGAATCCGATGGCATCCACCATGCATCAGTTCGCCTCGACGTACCCCAGTCGAATTTGCCTCATTTCATTCCAATTCTCGCCCACTGGCACTCAGCAGTCACACTCATAAAACGACACCTTGCGCCCACGACATGGCACAAAACGTTTCTCATTTCACTCCAAAAAAAAAAGTAGTATACATGCTCAGACGGGGGACACACCCCACGAGGCACACCTCACCAGTTCTCTTTATTTTCCTTCCCTAGGTCAGTCCAAGTTCAGTAGGTCCACCCTGCACAGGTTGGACGGTGTTTCTCCAGGTAAAATATAAAAACTCACCGTGTACACACGTCCACGTACGTGCGCACACTTGTCCTTTCCAGAGCACAGCAGTTGGGTACGTATGTTTACACAAGGAAAGAAACAGTCTTGGCTTATCTCATCCCCTTAAACAGCTCCGGTCGACCTTCTTACGACCTCAGACGCCTCAAGACATCGCCTCAGGGCACAGCCCATCTGAGGACCATGTCGCAAGCGGGCAGCGAGGATCTCACCGCCCCCTTGTCACCTTCCCCAGTGTCCATGAGCGACAGCAACCAGTCCCTCAGGGGATGGACCATCCCCAGACTGACGGCAGAACTTAGACGCAGGGGCGTGCCATTCCCCGCCACAGCCAGGAAGGCGGAGCTCTTCAGGCTCTTGTTTCCTCCTCCTGCCATGGTCGGGCCCAGCACTCAGCAAGCCTCCCTCCAGTCTATATCTGCGGCCATAACACAACTCCACACCATGGTGTCGTCCTTGGCGAACACAGTCACGGACGTCCAAGCCAGAGTGACTCTCCTGGAATCTCACCCGGCCCCGGCCGCCCCCGGCCCCGCCGCAATACAGCCTCCAACAACAGTCACCACAAGTACCGCAGGGACATGTCCCCTGGTCTGCCCAGCACACCTGGTTCCAGCCAGCATTAAGAAGGACATACTGGATGGCAAGGACGTCAACCTCGCCTCCCTTCTCATATCAGTCCACGACCTAGCCGAAAACAAGGCCTATACCTGGGGAGATGTCTCGGTGGTCCTCAAAGCTAAGGACCCCAGACTCAACCGCAAATTGTCCGTCCCAGAATTTGCGTTGACATTTGGGATGCTTAGAGACATCATATGCTCAGCTTCCCCCGGCAGAAGGGAAGAGCTGGATTTATATCTCCACACCGTGGTAGATTTGGGCTACAAGTACGGCGGGTTCTCATTCTATGACTACCACCGCTCCTTTTCCGCAAAAGCAGCCGCCAGGATGGCGCAGTTCCAGTCACCCACGGATTGGAGCCTAATGGACACAGAACTATTCTGTCGCCATTTCGCCGGTCTGCGCTCAACATTGTGCGCAGTCTGCCAATCCTCCACGCACACCGCCGCCTGGTGCTCCAGTGCAACAGTCCGCCACTCGGTCGAGTTTCCCTCGACCTCAGCTCCAGCACAAAACCCGCCAGCACCGACACAGAAACCCCAGGTCGACAAACTCGGACGCCCCGTCCGGACCATGGGAGGAGCGGCCATCTGCAATAATTACAACTACGGCTCGTGTAACTTCAGCCAATGCAGGATGCTCCACGTGTGCGTCGTATGCCACAGGGCGCACCCGAAAAATTTATGCGAGCTCAAGCCGAAAAATCTGTGACTGAGCCGCATAAACATCCTATGGTTAGGAGTCTATCTGGACTCACACCCCATCCCCTCACTAGCCACGTTCCTCATACAAGGATTCACGGCGGGCTTCCACACCGGCCTTGTCTCCCTGCCCCACACTACCTACGAGTGTAGGAATCTCAAGTCAGCGGCCACCGACGAGCAGGCCATAGACCAACTACTCCTAGCCGAGCTGGAGCAAGGTTTCGTCATCGGTCCCTTCACACAACCCCCCTTCAACACCTGGAGAGTCAGCCCTATTGGGCTTGTCAAGGGCAAATTTTCGAATAAAGTTCGTTTGGTGTACAACCTGTCTGCGCCTCATTCTTGCCACGTCCCCAGCCTCAACTCCCTGATTCCCTCTGAGGAGTTCTCCTTAAAATACGCCTCCGTCGACTTGGCGATCCAGGCCATCCTCAAAGCAGGCACAGGGGCCTGGCTGTCCAAAGCCGACATATCGGACGCCTTCAAACTTCTGCCGATTCACCCGTCTCTTTGGTGTTGGCACGGTATCAAGTGGAGAGACAGGTACTACTTCGCCACCAAGCTCACGTTCGGCTCCAAAAGTAGCCCCTGGCTCTTCGACACGTTCGCTCAATCCCTCACCTGGATTCTCCTACACAAGGCCCAATGCACAGAAGTCATCCACTACCTGGATGACTTCCTACTGATAGAGCAGCCTAACGTTTCACCAGTAGACCTCGACAAATTGAGAGTCGTCTTCCAGAATATCAATGTCCCCATAGCCGAGCACAAGGTCGACGGACCCGCACACTCCATCACCTTGCTCGGAGTTGTCTTGGACACATGCTCCATGCAGGCCAGCCTACCCCTCGACAAGCTGACCCGCATCAGGGCAGTTCTTCAGGACTTCACCCGCACGAGAGGGTGCACAAGACGACAGCTCCAGTCACTACTTGGCATGCTCAATTTTGCCATGCGGATCGTCCCTCAAGGTCGTTCCTTCATTTCACGACTCTTAGTCCACCTGTCACAGGCACAAGACCCCGATCAGATCCTCAAACTGGACGCCGCGGCCATAGCAGACCTAGCGATGTGGGAAGAGTTCCTTTCCTCGTGGAACGGAATATCCATGTTTATCCCGGCCGTCTCACCCTTCTCACCACAGGTGGCGACAGATGCCGCGGCCTCCACGGGCTTCGCAGCCATATTTGGCCTCCATTGGTTTGCTGGCCCTTGGCCCCCGCAGATACTCTCAATTCCAGGTTTCAGCCGGACTTCCCCCCTTTTCGAGCTCTACCCAATCGTGGCAGCTGCCAAACTTTGGGGTCACAACTGGACCGGGCAGACGGTAAACTTCACAACGGACAACCAGGCCACGGCAGACATCATCAACAAAGGCAGGTCCAAGTCACTCCAGGTGATGTCCTTCTCACGCAGGCTGGTCCAACTGTCGCTACGGCTCCAGTTCAACGTCCATTGCTCTCACATCCCAGGTAAATACAACGTGGCAGCAGACGCACTGTCAAGCTTTAACTTCGTCTCCTTCTTCCGACAGATACCAGAGGCCGATCGGGTGTCCGCCCCTATCCCCGCTTGGTCTCAGCTGACCCTAGACTAGGCCGATACCTACGTGGGGCCACCCAGCTCATCAACCAGTCCCTGTCTCACAACACACTCAAAGCCTACCACGCAGCCTGGGACACCTTTAACAAGTTCCTAACCACCAACGCTGTGCCAACACCCACAGACACCAGGCACATTCTGGCCTTCGTCTCACATTGTCACACACAGCTAAACCTATCCTACAACACCATCCGCCTATACCTGGCCAGCGTACAGCACTTTTTGGCCCTTCAAGATCCTACTAGACCGTCTGTCTTCTCGTCCCACGCCGTCCGAGCCGTCCTACGCGGCGTCCAGAAGCAGCAACCAGCAAACAGAACCAGACGTCGCCCCATCACGGGTGCCATCTTCCGCGAGATTCCGCCATACTCGCTGGTTCCCCCTTTGGTGTCCTCCTCAGCCAGGTCATACAAGCCGCCATCTACCTGGCCTACTATGGGTTCCTACGTCCCAGCGAATTCACCCGTAACAGCTCGACCAGCCAAACCCTGTGCAGACGCCACCTAGTTCGCCATCAAGACCACTTCGTGCTCCACCTCAACGTCTCCAAGACTCAGCAAGCTGGCCACGGGGTGGACATCCATCTATACAGAACCGGCAATTCCTGGTGCCCAGTGACGGTTCTCAACCGCCTGCTCTCACTCCTGCCAGAACAAAGGGACACCGATCCCCTTCTGCCTCTTCCAGTCAAACCCCTAAGCACCTGTCAGTTCATGACACACATAAGAATTCTCCTCCGCAACTTACGCCTCAACCCCAGCGAATACTCCGGTCACTCTTTTCGGATCGGGGCCGCCTCAACCGCCTCACAGCAGGGGGTCCCAGGCCACATCATCCAGAGACTCGACAGATGGAAGTCAGCCTGCTTCACCCGGTATATACATGACCCACAGGCGGAAATGTCACGGGCCTTCGCCCAGCTCACGCAGTAGTCAATACTAAAAGGCAATAAATATCTTCAAACCCTACCTCAGTTTTTGCCCCCTTATTTCTGGCGTACCGTCCATAGACCAAGGCACACTTCAGGTCTCCCTTTTCATGTTATAGATCTTATTGGTTAAGTTATTTCCCTTCAGATACGTGTCGGCCTTAGGGCTTCAACCATAAGTGGAAGGCCAACATGGTCGCCTGAATTTATGGGAGGAGCCCGGGAGGGTATTTAACCGGCCCACTCACCTGTGGTCTTCGTCGGTTCCGGTGCGCGATACCCACCCTCCCATTCCCCCTTTTAAGGGCATTTCTCACAACATCACCCTCATCAAATACTCATTTCTAATCAGGGTATGCCCCCTTATTTCTGGCGTACCGGCCATAGACCAAGGCACACTTCAGGTCTCCCTTTTCATGTTATAGATCTTATTGGTTAAGTTATTTCCCTTCAGATACGTGTCGGCCATAGGGCTTCAACCATAAAATATATATATATATATATATAAATAACATATAAAGTAACAACTTGCCTACTAGACACTTTTACCTCCTCCTGCCCAGGCCATTTTTCAGCGTTCAGCGCTGTCACATTTTGAATGACAATTGCGCGGTAATGCTACACTGTACCCATATGAAGATGTTATCATTTTTTTCATACAAATAGAGCTTTCTTTGGTGGTATTTAATCACCACTGGGATTAATTTTTTTGCTAAATAAACAAAAAAAAATTTAAAATTTGAAAAAAAAAACACAATTTTTTTTTCATAGTTTGTTGTACAATTTCGCAAACAGGTAATTTTTCTCCTTCACTGATGTGCGCTGATGAGGCTACACTGATGGGTGGCACTGACGGACACTGATATATCGGCACTGGTAGGCGGCACTGATGGGCACTGATAGGTGGCACTGATGGACTCTGATAGGTGCCAATGATAGGCACTGATGAGGTGGCACTGATGGGCACTGGTAGGTGGTACTAATGGGCACTGATAGGCACTGGTAGGCAGCACTGATGGGCACTGATAGGCAGCACTGATAAGTGACACTGATGAGGAGGCACTGATGGCCACTGATAGGCAGCACTGATAAGTGACACTGATGAGGCGGCACTGATGGGCACTGATAGGTGGTACTGATGAGCACTGATGATGTGGTACTGATGGGCACTGATAGGTAGCACTGATGAGTACTGATGAGGCGGCACTGATGGACACTGGTGGGTGGCACCGATGGGCACTGATAGGCAGCACTGATAAGTGACACTGATGAGGAGGCACTGATGGGCACTGATTGGCAGCACCAATGAGCATTTATTGACAGCACTGATGGGCACTGATAGGCAGCACTGATAAGTGACACTGATGAGGAGGCACTGATGGGCACTGACTGACAGCACCGATTGGCAGCACTGATAAGCATTGATTGACAGCACTGATGGGCACTGATTCGAAGCACTGATGAGCATTGATTAGCAGCACTGTTGGGCACTGGTTGACAGCCCTGATTATCAGTGCTGATGCCCCTTTACACAAGCCAGTTATTGTCTCTCTTCTTCTCCCTTCACAATGTCAGCATGAGGAAATAAAAGCCCATAACCAGCTTGTGTTTACATCCTGTGATCAGCTGTCATTGAACACAGCTGAGCCTGTGGAAAAGGGCCACTGTGATTGACCCTTTACCCCGATCTATGATCATCAGAGTGCCATGGACGATCCCTGGATGTCCTCCCAGCAAAGTAAGCCTGCGCTGTAGCCATCTATAATGCGGGCAGGACATGGTTAAAAAAAGAAAGTAAAATATTTTTAGGGATTTTTTCTTACTCTTCCTCATAGACTATGGGGTTCTCCATGGGAAATGACTTCTGTCCCCCCAGGTTACAATAGTTAACATGTTTGTAAACTGTAAGAGTGAAATTCTCTTTTTTCCTCCTGTTTGCTCTATTAAATATACAATTGCAAGCATTTTGTTATACCTGTTCAAATTACAAACTAAAAAAAAGGGCAAGGCTATATATATATATTTTTTTCTTTCTCAATATGTTAGGCATCACTATATCACTGTATTGGGTTTGCATTTTTTGGGAATCCTTTGCAGTTTCTTACCCGGAGATCACACCAGTAGCAGCACTTCATATAGCAGGCTGACAACACTTATCAACTTCCTCAATATTATCCTCAGCATTGTAAGTCTGCCATGAGAACTGCTTCAGTGTGAGGCGGTGGCTTAGTGTGGTCAGCCTGAAATAAGAAGAGTTGTTCCTGGCAGGATCTCCAGACTGTACACTGAGAGACTTGCTGGCAGCCCTACTGAAAAATAGAAGCAATATGCAATGGAAAACACACATAAGGAGATACAGTAATGCCCCGTACACACGGTCGGATTTTCCAACGGAAAATGTCCTATCGGACCATGTTGTCGGAAATTCCAACCGTGTGTGGGCTCCATCGGACTTTTAAAGTCGGAATTTCCGACGAAAAAAGTTTGAGATCCTGCTCTCAAATTTTCCGACAACAAAGTCCTATCGGACTTTTTCCGATCGTGTGTAGCGAATTCCGATGGACAAAGTGCCATGCATGCTCAGATCACATTACAAGACCAAAGCTATTGGCTACTAGCCTCTACGTAGTCCCGTCGTACGCAACAAACGTCACCACGTTCAGGATGATCGGATTTTCCGACAACTTTGTCCGACCGTGTATGCAATACCAGTGTTGGACAGAATCCGTCGGAAAAAATCCGACGGATTTTGTGGTCGGAATTTCCGACCGTGTGTACGGGGCATTACAGTTTTCAACACACTCTTATTGAATCTGCAATGTTATTTCACACAAGTAAATAAAAAAAAAAATGTCACTTCCTTTTAGATGCTGGAATCTAAGTGTGTGGACTCTTGTTTGCCCGGATACAGAAAAAAGCCAGGATCTTCAATCCACTCTTGCTGC
>CM053026.1:30287630-30322630 GCA_028564925.1 Lithobates sylvaticus | reverse complement strand
TCCGTTTGCGTAAATTCTGATCGTGTGTACACAATTCTGACACACAAAGTGCCACGCATGCTCAGAATCAAGCAGAAGAGCTGCACTGGCTATTTAACTTTATTTTTCTCGGCTTGTCGTAAGTGTTGTACGTCACTGCGTTCTTGACGTTCGGTTTTTCCGTCAAGATTTGTGTGACCGTGTGTATGCAAGACAAGTTTGAGCCAACATCCGTTGGAAAAATCCATGGATTTTGTTGTCGGAATGTCTGATCAATGCCTGATCGTGTGTACGGGGCATTAGTGTGTGTGTGTTGTATGTGTGTGCATAAAAAAAATATATAATTTTACATTTTATTTTATTTCAAGTTTATTTGAAGTGTCACATAGTGTGTTGTACTGCTGTACGGTGACGTCCAGTGGGATGCAGAAAAATGCAGACATGTTGCATTTTTGCTATACTACACCGCATATCACATCAGCATTTTGTTTGTAAACAGGCCACAAAGTAATTCTTTTTACAGAAAAAATAGCACTATACTCCCTTTGGCCAGCATCTAGCATAAACACGGAACAATCAGTGTGCATGATGACGTCACCATGTAGGCCACTCTATACGCGTTTCATCACAACTGTTTTTTTAGACTTTTTATCGGTTCATATCATTTACGCAACAGACTTTATAACTGATTCGAATAGATTTGGGTGTTCGGATATATGCACTACTATTACATTGATTGAGATAGATGTATACCGTAACTTTTTTGCACATCATTAGTTGTTTGTGGTATAGAACTGTCTTTTTTTTCTGTAAAAAAATCTTGTTTATGTTTGCAATACCCAAACTAAATTAGACTGGCTGCTTTAACCTCCCTACATTTTGAAGGTGTGGTGAGCATGGTCTTTTATTTTAAATTTTTCATAAGAAAACAATTGTTTTCTATGTACCCTAGCGCAGTTTAGATTAAGGGCTTCTTCATACTATGTGCGGTGACATGCATTTTTCCACACTGGAGAAAGACAGGTCACTATACATAATGTGAATGAGCCCTTAATCTAAACTGTGGCCTGGTGTAATCTATAAGTGAGTGTAGCACAGTCTTTTTTTTTTTTCCCTCCATGGCATATGCAGTAATGGCTGTCTTTAGCACAAGTAGGATATTAGAAAACAATACCTAGGGCTGCCCCAAACATACCCCCCGGCATTTTAGACAAATTAGGACTATCTCGGTACCCAAGGATTAGGCCAAATTTATATTAAAATAACAATTAAGAAAAAAAGAACATGGTTAAAATTGACTTGTACATAAAGTATTGGTAAATAGTTGATTACAACCGTGAATTGTTAATACAGATGGTTCCAAAGAAATGGATGAACCCCATGGATAGTGTGGGTAGCTGAAATGTAGATCTTAACACAATCCTCAAGCACAAGTAGGCAGCATGCTGGTTGTGGGATAGTGACATCACTGCCATTGATTTGTCAAGGGTACGACTCCACTGCCATCACACCAGCATGAGAAAGACTGCCAATAAAGTCCAGTTCACTTACATAGTTGCATAGTTAGTCCAACCTATGGAAAAAATTAATATTAAAAAAAAAATCTCCATATACGCAATTCTATACCCACAGTTGATCTAGAGGAAGGCAAACCCTTTTTGAGCATAGCCCAGTTTGTTTCAGTGGGCTGAAAAATTCCTTCCTGCTCCCCCAGGAGGAAATCGGATAATCCCTGGATCAACTACCCATGGCGTTTATTACCGCTAAATGGTAGTATCCATTTTATATTTTTGCATTTTTAAAAACGACCTACTGAGCTGGCCAGAAATAGTTCTTGAGGGAGTATGAAGAATCCTTTCTGTATGTGGAGGTTAAATCTCTTCTCCAGTTGTAAAGAGTGCCCCCTTGTCCTCTGTGATGACCTTAAAGTAAATAACTCTACACCAAGTTCACTATATGGACCACTTATGTATTTGTACATGGTGATCATATCCCCCCTTAATCTCCTCTTCTCAAGAGAATAAATTCAGTTCCTCTAATCTTTCCTCATAGCTGAGCTCCTCCATGCCTCTCATCAGTTTGGTTGCCCTTCTCCGCACTTTCTCCAGTTCCCCGATATCCTTTTTGAGAACTGGTGCCAAAAACTGAACTGCATATTCCAGATGAGGTCTTACTAATGATTCCAAGTCTACCTTGTGCAGCCTGTCCTTTTTTTTTTGTTTTTTGGTAAGCTGGACAAAGATTGCACAGTGCACTTAAGTCAAGCTCTCTTTAACAGACGTTCATCACCGTGGATGGTTGTCAACTATTAACATTTTTTTCTAGTTTTGGGTGAAGTAGAATGGTTAGGCCCCCCTTTTTTTTTATTCTCACTGTGGCTTCGTTGATGTATCCTGGAAGTGAGGTCATACCCCTTCGACAGAAACCGGCTGCAATACACACGGGCCTAATGTCGACCAGTTTCTATTAAACCAGATGATATTCGGCCCGTGTTAAAGGGGTTGTAAAGGTTTTGTGTTTTTTTTATCATAAAATAGGATGCATTAAGGTGAAAAAACACCTGTCAGTGACCGGTCCCCAAGCCCCCTGTTTTATTTACCTGAACCCTCAAACTTGTCCCACAGGGACGCACTCTCTCTCTGGCTGGGGCTCTCGGCTCTTGATTGGATAGATTGATAGCAGTGCAGCCATTGGCTCCCGCTGCTGTCAATCAAATCCAATGACGCGGGCGCCGGGGGGTGGGGCAGAGTCATACATTTGGCGTCTATGGATGGCGCCCACAAGAAAAGCCCCTGGGAGAGCGCTTCTCTAAGGGGGTTATCAGAGGAGCCGCCGAGGGACCCCAGAAGAGGCTGTTCGGGGCCACTCTGTGCAAAACAAGCTGCACAGTGGAGGTAAGGATGATATGATATGTTGTGTTTTTTTTGTTGTTTTTTTGTAAACCGAACCTTTACTGTCACTTTAAGGCTTTAAAGTGTAGATAGACCCCAACAACGAACGTCCCAGCTCCCTTTTTATTATTCTATATTAAGTATACAATTGAAAGCATTTAGTTATATCTGTTGGATGAATTAATACCTGTAGATCTTGCTAGAAGTCCTAATAATAACTTCCTTTTCTCTTTGCCAGTTACATTGGGGAAATAAATAAAGCTTCCTGTGCCATTTATAATAGAAACTCCTTGCTTTCTATAGAAATGCCATAGAAAACATAGCGGGTCACTCCTAATTAACAAATAAGCTTGCACCCCACTTTAATTAGGAGAAGGATCTGCTCCCTTCTCTCAGTTTAGAGGCGTGCCATAGGCTTTATGGCTGTTTAGCGTGTATTGCATCTACTTAGCCAAAGATAATTGGTCTATCAACAAAGCTTGGAAAGCCACAAGCCATGCAACAGGCTGCCTGTACTTGGACCTCAAGCTGGGAAAGGCAGTGAGCTAGTTACAGAAATTGGGGGGGGTCAGGGGAAAATGCTGGCTACATGCTGAATACCATACAATAATTGCAAGGAAGATTATTTTTTTTCTGTTAGTTATAGAATTTCTGACTGTCGTTGGACTGGAACGAGAAGGGTCGTTTTGTAAGGGCATTTGCATTACAAAAATGGCTTGGGTAGCAATAATTTATATAGATTTTTTTTCTTAACAAAGCTAGCATTCCCTTTAAACGTTTTTTTGCTCAGGGTCCTGCAGAGCATCTCATTATGTGAAGACATAGGCTTTGCCTGTAACAGAATATTTAGGCTACTATTCTACTTTCTTGTTCGTCGTTGGATAGTTCATCACTCTCGGCTTGTGTCACTGTGACCGCCACTTGGCTGATTTTTTAGAAGTTAGCTTTTTATTCTCAAGTGTACAGCGGACTCATTTTGTGCTGTGGCATTAAAGAAATGGCGTGACTCATGCTGCTCGTCCCACCTAAATTGTAGCCCGCTGAGGTTCCATTAGGTTCAATCAGGCAGGAAGCGTGCAGCATGTTCTTAACCCCTCAAATGCTGACCAAAGAGCAGGTTGCAGGAGATGTTCAATTTCTTTCATACTTCTATATTCATATCCTGATGCTACTAGATTAATACGAACTGATTAAGCCATTTTTTTATATATTATTATTATTAATACAATATAGATTTATGTGTGAGGGTGTTTTTATTTTATCATGCTCCAATGAAAATTAGAAAATGAAGCCTTGAAAGTATACCGGGAGCCCAGGCTATCTGCTCAGTACTTTATTCTTCCGTCTGAGCGTTGTTGGGCAGAAGGGACATCAGTCCTGTGATCGATTAATCTGGGAACCCATTTTCCTTGCCTGTTTTTTGTAGTTCAGATTAAAATCCAATTCCGTGCTCCAGGCTTCTCTCCTCAACTAGCCCTCCATTTTATGCTTTTTTAGTACGTCTCTACTTACCGGTTTCCTGAGTCTTCAGATCAGTCACGTGACATGCATGGTCTCTTCGCCTATTCTCCAAGAGTTGGCGATCCTCAATGATGCAGAGAGAGGCATTAACTTGATGACCTCAGTGCCACTATCTGCATCATTGTATATGAGTGCAGGACTCTGAGGTGACACCGACCTCAGGGGGGCCCACAAGGTCCTTTACTCACAGACTTCAGGGGTATAATTAATGGCACCATACAAAAGTGCCATTTGCTACCGTATGTTGCCGTAATGCTCATTTTCCGATTACAAAATCATGCCGTGCTTTATTAAATGCATCAAAAATTTTACTAAATTGGTGCATCAATGTGAAAAACAAAAGACTAGCAATAAATCAAAATAAGCCTAAAGAGTCTGTGCACCAGTGAATAAGTCCTTGAAAGAAGGGAGCCAGTTCCATGTCTTGAAACTGTCTTAATATGTGAAAACACCCAGTGCTAGCTCCAAATACACCACATGTATTCGCATTCCAGAGAACATGTGACTCTCAATATATGGGAAGCCAAAAGCACTTATGCCAAATAGTCAGTGGTGTATAAGGATCCTCCCAAGACCGATACTCTGAGAAGGTAGAAAAAAAGAGCACAAAGCTTGCATAGCGTAAAATTTATTGTAATGGCTAAAAACACTTATGCCACGTACACACGGTCGGAATTTCCGACAACAAATGTTCGATGTGAGCTTGTTGTCGGAAATTCCGACCGTGTGTAGGCTCCATTGGACATTTGCTGTCGGAATTTTTTTTTTTTTATATATCTTTATTTATCAAAAGTTTTCTATTATTACAAATTAACATACAATTACATTTAAACAAAAGGTGTCAGCCTGTTCCTTGTACATTCATATGCATAGCCGTTTACAATCCTTGTGTCTTCATAAATTTGCTAACACCTTTCATCTTCCTTATCCGCCTCCATTTATTCCACAACTACCAACTCATTCATTCAAAAATAAAAATTTTATAAAAAATTTAACAAACCAACTCAAAAAAATAAAAATTTAGTAAAAAAAAAAAAATTCTAAAAAAAGAATCCTCTATCTCTCTCTTATTAAATCCCTCCATCCTGGGTATAATATTTTAAATCGTAACCAGGTCTGCCAAGCATTATTTGCTTCCTCTCTATTTGCATTTTCTTTTTCCATTCTTATCTCCAGTTTACACATTTCGTCCATCTCCCTCTCCCATTCTTCTATATTAGGACCGCTACTGTTTTTCCATTTCCTAGCAATAATAGTTCGTGCTGCCGTTAAAAAGAATTTCAGGGTTCCCTTTCTCACCCTTTTTACCGATCCCATATTCATGGACATTACTGACATCAGGATGTCGGGTTTGAGTTCTATTCCTGTCATCAGAGCGTATGTTTTGTATATCTGTTCCCAGAAGTTGTATACTCCAGGACAGTCAAACCATATATGTGACATTGTTCCGACAGCTTGGAGGCATCTCCAGCATATGTTGCTATTCTCAGGATGAATTTTATTCATATCTGTTGGACATCGATACCATCTTGTCAACAATTTATAGTTTCTTTCTGGATCTCTACTAGATTTGGATAGTTTGTGAATAATTTTAAAGGCTTCCTTCCATTTCTCTTTAGGGATGTCTATTTCTAATTCTTCTTCCCACCTTTTTATATATGTGATCTCTTTTATCCTGTTGTTTTTCATTAGATATTTATATACAGTAGACAGGTTATGGGTCGATTTCTGTTCTTCTATTAATATTTCTTCAAGGGCTAATAAAGGTCTACTTATTGCGTTTTCTTTTGCTATACAAGAGATGTATTTATTTAATTGCCAATACTGAATCCAGTTGTTTTTATATTCTATCCCCATATCTTCAAACCGTATTAACCTATCCTGCTCAATTATGTCTCTTATTCTAGTATCTTGTTCTTTCTTCCGTTTTAGGAAGGTTCCTATTTTCATTGCTAATGGAAATTCAGGGTTATCAAATAAGGGGGTCATTGGCCCTATATATGTTGATCCTTTGCCTAGTCTTATTAGTCCATCCCATACTTTCAGTACTCGGCCTGCAAAGTACGGCATATCTCCGTCTGGTGGACGTCTCTCCTTTCTGATCCATGGCAAGGACTTTAGGCTAATAGTTGAGATCTCTTTTTCCAATCTGACCCATTCTTTAGAGTCTTCATTTTGGAACCAATCTATTAGTCTAGTTATTAGGGCCGCCTTTAGGTATGTCGAGATATCTGGGAGTGCCAATCCTCCTTCCTCCTTAGAACGGGTCAGTATTGACCTGCTTATTCTAGCAGGTTTCCCGGCCCAGATAAAGCTTCCTATAACTTTGCGTATTTGATTTAACATTTTATTTATGGGGAAGAGGGGTATAGCCTGAAATATATATAAAATCTTAGGTAGAATATCCATTTTTATTATATTTATCCTCCCTATCCAGGAGTGATTCCCTTTTGCATATTGTTGTAGTAGCTTACTTATTTTATTTGTGATTGGGAGGTAATTAAGTTCGTATAGTTTGTCTAAATCTTTGGGGATATAAATTCCTAAGTATTTTACAGCTAAAGGTTGCCATTTAAAAGGGAAGTTAGTCCTAATTATTTCTATTTTATTTTCAGGAAGTATAATGTCCATTATTTCGGATTTATTGTAATTTACTTTGAAATTACTAACTCTGGCAAAGTTATCGAATTCTTGTATTAGGTTGGGGAGTGTTATTACCGGATTTGTTATATATACCAATAGATCGTCTGCGTAAACAGACAGTTTGTACTCTGTCTCCCCTACCCTTAGCCCTTGTATATCTCTATTGTTCCGAATGGCTATTGCTAAATGTTCCATAACCAGCACATATAGTAGAGGAGACAGAGGGCAACCCTGTCTAGTTCCGTTAGTTATCGTTATAGGCTCAGAGATTTCTCCTGCTGCTCTAATTCTAGCGATGGGTTTTTGGTATATTACCATTATTTTTTCTAATAACTTTGGTCCTATTCCCCATTGTTTTAGTGTCTCTTCGAGAAAACACCATCCCACCCTGTCGAACGCCTTTTCGGCGTCTACCGTCAGTAGACAGGATGGGATGGTGTGTCTCCGGGCGTAGTCAATGAGCGTTACTGTTTTTGAAGTATTATCTCTTGCTTCTCTCCCCTTTACAAAGCCCGCTTGGTCCAGGTGTATATAACTTGGAAGTATGGGGGTTAGTCTGTTGGCTATGACTTTTGAATATATCCTGAGATCAATATTTGTCAGTGAAATGGGTCGGTAACTGCTACAACTAGTAAGGTCTTTTTCGGGTTTGGGTATTAGAGAGATGTAGGCTTGCATTCCCTGTGGGACGAAGGGTTGGTTAATTGTTACTTCATTAAATAAGCGCTTCAGGATTGGAACTAATAGATCTCTAAGCATTTTGTAAAACCTCGGGGTGAAGCCATCCGGGCCTGGACTTTTCCCTATTACTAGAGAGTCCACTACCTTTTTAATTTCATCTTCTGTTATTTCCTCCTCGAGCTGTTCTTTTTCAGACATTGTTAGTGTTTGTATCGGAGTATTTTTTATATATTCCTGCACCTGCTGTTGATAGACTTCAGGATTCCTTTCTGCCACAGGGTTGGGGATGTTATATAACTTAGTATAAAAATTACGAAAAGTATCAACAATATCTTTTGGTTTGTGGGCATAGTTACCTGTTTCATCTTTAATTTTTACAATTGAGGTTAAATTTGTTTGCTGGTGTATCTTCCTCGCCAATAATTTCCCCGGTTTATTCCCTTGGACATAATTCAAAGACCGTATTTTATCTCGGCTTAGTAGGGTTTCTTCATCTAATAATATTTTCAGCTCGTTTGTTTTAGTGGTTAATTCTCCTAGTAGCTCCTGCCCCATCTTTTGTTTGTGTTCTTTACCTATTCTTTCTATTTCTTTTGATAATTGGGTTATTTTATTACCTTTCATTTTTTTTAATCTGGACCCATGTTTGATAAATAGACCTCTTATGATGCATTTTAGTGTTTCCCATTGGTTGGGTGGGGAAGTGTTGTCTCCCAAATGGTCTACCAAAAAATTCGTTATTGCTTCTCTGATCTCTGTTATGCAAGTTTCATCAAATAACAAATTATCATTGAGTCTCCAAGAGTTCCTAGTTCTTTTTCCTTTATCTATAGTCAGGGTAATATAAATAGGTGCGTGGTCTGACCATATCGCACTGCCGATCTCTGGGGAAGAGAGTTCCGGCAGCCCTTGTTGATTTACCAGGAGGTAGTCTAGTCGGTGATAGGTTCCATGGACCTTTGATAGGAACGTATAGTCCCTATCTTCCGGATGGGCAATTCTCCATGTATCTACCAGATGATATCTATTCAACATTTCTGCAAATTTTTTTCTTACCATATTTTTTTCTTTTTTTGGGGGAGCTGAGGTGTCCAATTCGGGATCGAAGATAAAATTAAAATCTCCGCCGATTACCGTGATCCCTTCTGCTTTACTCATTAAATCCATAAGGAGTTGCGTCCCGAATTCAATTTGATCGTAATTAGGCAAATATATGTTAATAAGGGTGTATTTCTTGCCAAAGATATTAACTTTCAGCAGGAGCCCTCTTCCGTCCTTATTCCTATGGATTTTCTGATACTTGATGTGGTACGGATTTGTGTATTGTGATAGCAACCCCTCTAGATTTTGAGTATGCAAAAGAGTCATGGTACCAAGTTGGATAGTGCCTATTTCGAATAGTAGGTATGTGGTCTGAACAGAAATGTGTCTCTTGGAGCATAAGGATGCCAATATTTTGTCTATGGCATGACTGGAGGACTTGAAGTCTTTTAGAGGGTGCATTTAATCCTCTGATATTATATGAGCATATTTTTATCATGCTGGAGATTCCACCAAGATGGAAGGAGAAGGAGAGAGAGAGAGAGGGAGGGGAAAGGGGAAAAAAAATTTTTATCAAAACCAAAAAAAAAAAAAGAAAAAAGGGGGGAGTATATACTATCTAAGTTGTGTACTTTTAATCAAATTTCACACTCATTCCATTCACTCTACATACATTTGTGTCCTAAATCTACGACTTATCTAAGTCAACCCTTAATAAATAAGGTCCCTATTTGGGGTACATGAGCACGTCCCCGAGCAGATCGGTGCCCTCCCCAATCAGATTTATTAGTTGTATATTCTTTATATTAAAGAGAAGAAAAGAGGGAAGAAGAATAAGAAACAAGGAAAAAAGCAATATCCTATATAGTCATGATGGGGGGGGGGAGAGAGAGGGAAGAAGGGGGAACAGGAGGGGGAAGGAAAAGGAAAAAAAAAAAAAAAAAAGGGGCTATTGAGAGAGAAAAGAGGAAAAAAAATCTCTATAACATGACATATTTTCCTCTATCTGATATATATATACATAATTACATATCTATATAAGTGTATCCACCCCGTTGGTTTGAGTCTTATCATTACCCAGGTCATTGACCCCTACCCAGAAGGATAAAAAAAAAAAAAAAACGTTTGTGTATTAGTACCGTATTACTTGTCTCTATTGGACCGTGAGAAAGTGTCATGCACCCCCAGGGGAAAGGGGGAAAAAAAAAAAAAGTGAAAATTTGTACGTTTACATATTTAGTGCTATCTTTGTTGTCCATATTGGACAGTGAAAAAATTATCACAAAAAAAAAAAAAAATTATCACAAAAAAAAAAAAGGGTAAAAATTTGCTTTAGTATTCACATATATAGTGCCTTCTATAGTGTCCATATTGGACAGTGCGAGAGAAAAAAAAAGAAAAAAAAAAAAAAGAAAGGAATTGTGTTAGTGTTCACTTGTTTAGTGCCTTTTATATTGTCCATATTGGGCGGTGAGAAAAAGTTAACCCCAAAGAAAAAAAGAAAAAAAAAAAAAAGGGAAGGGGTAACACTGGGATGGGTCATCTTATTTTCTGTTCTTATCTCTAACATCTCCAACGGTGGAAGGATATCACCTACATAGTATGTCTACATTTGTCTAGTATATATTCCTTTAAATATATGTCCGTATATATATCTATATCATTATTAATTTAGTTCTTACAGTCTTACATTCTTATATTCATTAACCCTTATTTTAAGAAACAAAACAAAAAAAAAAAAAAAAAAAATTGGGAATGTACTAGTGTTTTAGTGCCATATTGATTGTCCTCCGTGGACCTTAAAAAATTATTATACACTCAAAAAAAAACAAAAAAAAAAAAACATTTTTTTTCCAAAAATGAGATATATTAGTGCTTTAATGGCATATAGGGCCGTGAAAAAAAAAATTAATATACACTCCAGGGAAAAAAAAAAAAAAAAAAAAAAAGTGAATTTGTTGGTGCTTTTAAAAAAAAAAAAAAAAAAAAGGGGGGGAATTCGTTGGTGTCTTAGTGCCATATTAAACCGTGAAAAATTATTGTACACTCCCAAAAAAAGAAAAGAAACATAAAAAGTTTCTTAAACTCTCCCTATCCTCCCCCCCCACCCCCCCCCTTCTGTATTCCGTCTATCTTCTTCTTCTAATCAGTCCTTCCGAGATATCCGAGTATGTTTGTGGCCAAGCCGGTAAGTCAATCAAGGGTAGGTCAAGATTTTTCAGAAAGTCTGGAAGATCTTTTAAGTCCCGAAAAGTATTCTTCTGACCATTTTGGTGCACTATTATTTGGAATGAAGTGCCCCATTTATACAGGATATTCTTTTCTTTTAGTATATCCAATAGTGGTTTTAGGGCCTTCCTTTTAATCAAAGTGTGTTTGGATAAGTCCTGCAAAAAGATCAGTGGGGCCCCCTCGTATTCGAAGTTCCTCTGTTTCCTAGCCTCCGCCATAATGTTTTCTTTTACCCGGAAAAAGTGTATTCTGGAGATTACGTCTCTGGGTTTTGCTAGATCCTTGTCTTTTGGGCCTTGTGCTCTGTGTGCTCGATCAATTTCAATACCGGTTGTATTTGGTTGCTTTAGGATTATATTAAATATTGCTTGTAATGTGTCTTTCAATTTATCTGGTGTTATTGATTCTGGAAGTCCTCTAATTCTAATGTTGTTGCGTCTAGTTCTATTCTCCATTTCATCATTAGAATTAAACATTTCAACTAAGAATCTATCGGTCTCCCGATTTTCTTTCCTCTAGGCAAAAAATTTTTTGGTTCATGTCTTCCATTTTCGTTTTATGTTTTCCACCCTTTTTTGTGTCTCCATTACTGCTGCTTTTATAGTTTGTATCTCACTTTTATAGGAAGTCTCTAGTCTGTGCACATATCTGTCCATATCCTCTCTTGTGGGTATTGTTTTTATATAGGATTGTATATCCCAATTTTGTCTATCCAGGATTTCCTCCGTATGTAGTATAGTATGTTGTTCACTATTCTCCATGGCGATATTAGTTGCTACTTCTGAATCTACCCAGGAGGTCCTAGGGTCTATTACAGAGGTTTCAAGGTTTTCAGGTGATATTTGTGGGTTTGGGTTTTTAAAAAACCCTGTTATGCCGATTTTGGGATTCGGACTCGCTTTCGGTATCGCTGGTGGGTTTTTTTGCGACCCTCCTGTAGACCCTCTTTTGAATTTTTGTGCATGCGTACTTTTGGGGGGCATTCCCCAAGAGAGGGAGAGAATAATTTTAAAGCCTCTGAAACTCGGGGTATAATTCCCCCCAGTTCAGTATAGTTTCCTCCTTATTCCCTTCCTCACTCCTCACTCTTGCTCCCTATTAGATATTTCCCGCAGTACCTTTGAGCCGATATTATGGGGACTTTACGGGTCCATGCAGCTATATAAATTGCATAGATTTGCGTTTTTGTCCCCTTGTGTGCTCTCTTTAGGGTCTAAAGCGGGGTATATCTTTCTCCTGCGTGTTTCTAATGTGGAGTATATAGGACCTCATAAGGAGCTTATGTGGAGTGCGTACTTAAATTCTAAGGGATATTATATTCCTATGCAGACGTAAAATAAGATACGCAGGGATCAAATGAGATATTGAGGAATATAGCAAAGAAACCAGAGAGAAATCCAATTTTTCTTATTAGCTTTGTTTTGGAATTTTAAGCTTTTTTTAAGCTTTTTTATCTTGATCTTTCCCAGGATTAGGACCCTCCGGATATTCCAGCAAACAGTCCTATACAATATATGGCATTCAGCATACAGTCTATTAGGGTATTATAACCCTTATCTCAGGCTTATATCTGTATAGGTAACGTCTTGAAGTATCTATAACAATGCCAGTTGTATGTTATAAAGAAAAGGGTCTTACCTCCCGTGTATGTTTACTTAAAATTGGATCGTTTCTACCTGAGTTATTTCGGTGCAGTTGCGCCTGTAGTGTTCCCTGTTTGCTTTTGAAGAAGTGCACGTCACCTTCGAGGCTTCGGTAGCCGCCGGGAATACCCGAGCCTCTCCGTGTGAGTCACTACACTGACGCCTCTCCACCCGGATCCTTTTCGGTTTATTCCGCTGGGGCAGTGAGACGATGGGGCAATGGAGCGATATCCTTTGGCCTGGTGAGGTAGATCCTTCTCTCCTGTGTTCGTAGGCTGTGTCTCCTGAGTGTAGGATATCTCGGGATCTTCTGGCAGGTAGGCGTCCCCGGTGCCGGCTTTTCTCCTCGAGGGTCTCGGTTAATTCAGCCTTGCCGTTTTAGGCTGTATATGCCACGTACAGCAGAAAACTGTCTCCGGTGCTTTCTCAGTTCGATAGCGGGATTTGTTGGAGGATCTGCTAGTAACCTCGGCCCAATATGATCAAGGCGAGTACAAACATTGCTGCTGCGACTCTCCGGCTGTACAACCAGGTTGTGTCTGTCAGGTACTCGTTAGGGAACGCCCGCTCTCCATGTTTGTTCCCATTAGCTTGTCAGTGTCTGCAGCTGGTTGATTGGGGAGGGAAAGAGCAATGCTCAGCACACGTCCGCTCCGGTCCGCGTCATCCCCCCATCCTTTTCGCCTGTTCTCCAACAGTGGGTGGCCCTTGAGGATACAGAGGCGACATTGCCTTGATTACATCAGCACCACTTTCTGCATAATTTTTTTTTAAAGTTGGTATTTATTGATTTTCATAATTTTTTTTAAAGTTGGTAATTATTGATTTTCAAAATGGCACAAATATCATATCAATAAACTCACATTCTATTACAGAGTCCTCCGCATCATTATACTGTGAGTGCATGAGGTCCTGCATGTCCTCAGACTTCTGGGGGGGGGGGGGGGAATGAATGGTACCGCACTAAGTGTTGTGCACTTTATGGCAACACCTTCATCTGACTATGACCATAGATAGGTTTTGTTCTGATTGCATTTCGAATGACTTTCCTGATTAAAAAGATAAGCAAAAAATTAATAAAAAAACTCAAAAATAAATATATAAAAAAAGATAAGCAAACATATTTTTGCTCTCAGTTGATAGAGGAGCCACTCACAACTAGGGTTTAATGAACCCTTGGGGTTCCTCCGGTGTTTGCTAACAGTTTCTTGTGCTGTGATTGACCTCTGGTGCCCACATAGTTTGGAGCCAACGTCACTTGGCAGAGCCATCTGCATGACACCAATGATCTGTAATGGTGTCATTCTGACCACTACTGTAAGAGGGGCATTCCTCTTAAAGCCCCATACACACGGTCGGATTTTTGCATGGATTCTGTCCGATCGGACAATGTTGTTGAAAAATCAGACCGTGTGTATGCACCATCGGACAGTGTACGTCGGATTGTCCGACGGACAAAGTCCTATCTCCTGCTGGATAGATTTTCCAACAACACGGTCCGATCACACCAAATCCGATCGTGTGTACGGTTGTCCGACGGACAAAGTGCTACGCATGCTCAGATCACATTACAAGACCAAAGCTATTGGCTACTAGCCTCTACGTAGTCCCGTCGTAGGCAACAAACGTCACCACGTTCAGAATGATCGGATTTTCCGACAACTTTGTCCGACCGTGTGTACGCAAAACCAACATCGGACAAAGTATGACGGACATGATCCGACGGACCTGGTCCTCGGATAATCCGAGCGTGTGTATGGGGCTTTACTGTGCTCCAATGTATGGAGCATTTTTCCACAGCCCCCCAATTGGTTTAAGAAAGGGTTCCCCAAGACTTGAAAATGATTTCAAGGGTTCCTCTTGGTAAAAAGGCTGTGATATAGAGGGAGGGGAACTGTGACAAATAAACATTTACTCTATTGTTGAAGATAAATGCCTGCTTTCTTATTTATCATCTTATTGTCCTTGAAGGATACTAGGGCATCTGATTATAGAATCAGATACAGGTTGCATATTCTGGTAATTCTTTTGACATTTTTGAAGGGTCATAGTTTGATGACGGATCCAAATCTGACATTTCTCTGGTTTCTAAAGGTCCGGCTCACTGGCAACATTATCGTTCGCTGCTGATGCTGGAAGCGATGCAAGATGAAGTAGCCAAATCTCATTGCGAGCTACAGAAACTCGAGCTGGGTAAGTAATGGGCCTTTTTATCAGGGCAGACATTCTGTCCTATCTTGTTGCGCAATCGGTCTCCTCACAAACCTATTACATCGCTATCCATCATCTGGAGGACAAGAGGTCGCCATCTGCTTCATAAATACAGAGTGGTAAGAAGCCAATTTATCTGAAAATGTGAGCTGAAAATTACAGTGCAATATGTAACAGGCTGCTCACTTGAAAAAATACTTTCCGATGTTTTGACGGTGACCGAGAAGGGACCACAAAAAGCTACTTTTTTTTGAAGGTGCAATAAGTAACAAAAAATGTGAGATGTTCTGTAAAAAGTTGTTATATTTGGTGTGATTTGTAGCTCTGAAGACAAGAAAAGCGCTCACTTTAAGGGTAATATAGAACGGTTTTGGCACTATTTTCTTTAATAGGGTTAGAAAAACAAAAACTTACAAAAAATTGTTTTTTTTTTTTTTTTTTTTAGACAGCTAAATTTGAAATAATAAAATAAAAATGTGTAAAAAAATAAATAGTCTAAGTTGCAGTAGGTGGAGCCCCTAGGCTACTTTTCACATGCTACACAGCTTCTTCTAAATTAGAAAAAGTTAAAGCCCAGCTGAATTTTCAGCTTAAAACTGCTAAAGTCTAAAAGCTTGGAGTGGGACTTTATGTAGGTACTGCATGTGCTGGGCTGTGTTTTGAGATCACTGTGGCGGTCCTATATGTCCTCTTGTTGTCATTATTCATCTGTGTCAGAGGTTGAGAACTTGATGTGTTTTACTGCCCTGGGCTTTCCCTCTGTGTATATACTAGGTTACCATTCCCTCTTTACTCTGTGTGTGGCTGGACTTGACATCTCTTGCATCACATCTGGCCTGTCCTCTAGGGTTTTCCTTGGATCTGCATCCTCTCTTTTATGTATGCATCATTGTGTACTTTAATGCACTGTTTACCTCCTGATAAAGGCTATATGAGTTGAAACATGTTGAGGTGTTTTTTTACAGACCAATACTGAAGTTTGCTTTAGTTGATGGAATGTACACATGCTATATAAACTCTTGATGTCACTCATTGCAATCTTTTTATACTTTTTTTTTATATTTTTTTAAGTGTATTGATTAAAGCAATATATTTTTATAATTTTCCACTCTGTTATGGTACCTATATAATGTCCCACTCCATGTTTTTAGACTATATCCAATCAGGGATGAGGTACCATTTTGAAAGCAACAAGATTATAACAAAACCGCTAAATACATTAAGTTTATCAAAACAAATGGTGCACAATGTCTTAAGGCCCATACACACGACCTGACTTTTTGACAACAAACATGCAAATTACCTGTTTTAAGGCAACATCCGACCGTGTGTACGCTCCATCGGATAAACTTTTTCGGTTTTCGTCGCACAAATGTTGGCTGTGCAAACAGACAAGCTTTTCGGGAACAAAAGTCCTATGGTGCAAAATCCTATCGTGTGTACACAAGTCCATAGTACAAACACGCATGTTCAGAACCAATGCAAAAGATCAGACAACAATACAGAAGTTGACCAAAGGGTGGCGGTAAAGAGCTGAAAAAACACGTGATTTGGTGAAAGTTGGCTGAAAAAGTCCTGCTGTGTATATGCAATACCAAGTTCACGGCCAACACCCTTTAGACAGAAATCCACGGAAAAGTTTTTGTTTGAAGTCTGATCGTGTGTATGAGGCTTTACAGTTCAGTTTGTGTAAAAAGCAGCCACAGCCCTGGAAAAAAAATACCTATGCCGAAATGCTGTAGAGAAGGCCACTCGCTCTGTGTGTGGAAGCAGTGGTCTCTCTGCAAAGGTCCAACATGCCTTCCTGATTCAGACATGCACTATATTGTCAAAAGTTTTTGGGATGACACAATCAACTCTTCTAGGAAGGCTGTCCACGAGGTTTAGGAGTTTGTCTATGGAAATGTGTGACCATTCTAGAAGCACATTTGTGAGGTCAGGCACTGATGTTGAACGAGAAGGCCTGGCTTAGTCTCCACTCTAATCCATTCCAAAGGTATTCTATTGGGTTGAGGTCAGGATTCTGTGCAAGCCAGTTCCTCCACTCCAAACTCGCTTATCCATGTCTTTATGGACCTTGCTTTGTGCACTGGTCCAAATCATTTGGTGAAGGGGATTATGGTGTGGGGTTGTTGTTCAGGGGTCGGGCTTAGCCCCTTAGTTCCAGTGACGGGAACTCTTAAGGCGTCAGCCTACGAAGAAGTTTTGGACAATTTCATGCTCCCAACTTTGTGGTAATAGTTTGGGGATGGCCCCTTCCTGTTCCAACATGACTGCACACCAGTGCACAAAGCAAGGTCCATAAAGACATGGAGTTTTGGGGTGGAGGAACTTCACTGGCCTGCACAGAGTTCTGACCTCAACCCGATAGAACATCTTTGGGATGAAATAAAGCGGAGAGTTCAAGCCAGGCCTTCTCGACCACATAAGTGCCTGGCCTCACAAATGTGCTTCTGGAAGAATGGTCAAACATTCCCATAGACACACTCCTAAACATTGCGGACAGCCTTCCCAGAAGAGTTGAAGCTATTATAGCTGCAAAGGGTGGGCCAACTCAATATTGAATCCTATAGCTTAAGACTGGGATGCCAATAAAGTTAATGTGCGATGTATTGTAAATACTTTTGACACTATAGTGTATATAACTGTTTGATCAGCAGGGAGCTTTGTTGATTGCAGAGCTATAGATCTGACTCCGCAGGGGCTGTGTTGGACCATGCAGAGAGACCGCTGCTCCCGCATAGAGAGCAAGGGTCTTTCTGTATAACATGCTGGCAGGGGACAGGATTTTATACTCCAGGCTTCGGCGGTTGCTTTCTGAATTTTGCACACATTCAGTTTTGATGCACCTAAAAATGCATTTAGTTGATTTAACCTGAATGTTCAATTGGTCTTTAAAATGAAATTCGACATTCTGGTGCAGCTACATTTATATGGTAGCCCCCGTTTTATACTCATCTGTCCCAGATCCAGAGAGTTGACGCTCACTAGATCGCTTGTCAAATTCTTCCTGGCAGGGCCCATGCAAGGACCCTCTGTACCTCCATTCATTCCAATGGGCTTGTGTTCCGGACTAGCTCACCATAGGAATGAATGGTAGGAGAGGAAGAATGTGACAAGTGACTGCGCAATCTAGTGAGCGATTATGTTGCTGGATCAGGGACAGGTGACTGGGAGGTTGGGGGCTGCAATTACAAAGATGCAATTAATCTTTAGAGCGCACATTTCATACAGAGGTTTGTCGTCGGTTCTATCAGAAAATGAATGGAAAACATCTGCTGCATCACCCAGGTCTTTGGCACTGGATAATCACAGTGGATCATAAAATGGAAATCAATAGCATGTCAGCTGCTGTCACTCCCATGATTCCAAACAAACCACTAATTTAATGACAGGTTGGTAGGTTTATTTCCACTCGACAATCAAATTGATTATCCTTAATGCCGCATTTTACAGATTTGAGTTTTTTTTTTCATGGATGATGAAACCTCCTTTGTTAGATGTTAGAGAATATGTTGTTCCAGATGTCGGTTATTTTACGGAGCTATGATATGGATCTTATGCCAAAAAGTATTTTTACTCTAAACTCCTCCAGGCAGAAAATAAGGAAGAAAACATTTAATTCACTTATGTATTCATTACAAATCATGAAATGTTTTTGTAATGTACACTAATACCGGAAGATATCTTATCAATCTCTTGTAAACTGAGCACCGGAGCGCTCAGACTGGGAGGGCCAAGCAGTACTGCATTACACAATGCTATCCGCCTCCATACACAGCTCAACTTTTCTCTAATTCAGATGAATGAGAAAAAAAAAAATCAATTGATTCCCCCCCCCAAGCAATGCCTCCCTTTACATCACTGGACACAGCATTACTCCCTTTTACATCTCCCCCACAACACTTGCCCCTCTTTACATCACATCCCCTCACAGCACTTTACTTTACATTTCTCCTCTCCCACAGCAATTGCCCCCCCCCCTTTACATCTCCTACCCCCCACACAGCACTGCCTCCCTTTTTTTATTTCTCCCCTCCCACAGCACTTGCCCCCCTTTTTACATCACACCGCCCGCCCTCCAGCAATGCCTCCCTTCACATCACTTGACACAGCATTGCCCCCTGTACATCTCCCCCACAGCAATTGCCCCCCCTTTACATCTCCTCCTACCCCCCACACAGCACTGCCTCCCTTTTTTATTTCTCCCCTCCCACAGCACTTGCCCCCCTTTTACATCACACCGCCCGCCCTCCAGCAATGCCTCCCTTCACATCACTTGACACAGCATTGCCCCCTTTACATCTCCCCCACAGCAATTGCCCCCCCCCTTTACATCTCCTCCTACCCCCCACACAGCACTGCCTCACTTTTTTTACTTCTCCCCCCCCCCCCCTTTTACATCACCCCCTTAGCAATGCCTGCATTTACATCACTCGACACAGCATTGCCCCCACTACATTTGCCTCTCTGTACATCTTCCCTCTCCCTCCCCCTTTTTGTTCTCTCTTCCCACAGCATTTACTCTCGCTTTAAAGCACCCCCCCCCCCGTTCCCCACAGCACTTGCTGCCCCCCCTTTACATTTTCCCCCCATAGCACTTGCCTCAAATCTCCCCCCCCCCCCCCCCCACACAGCACTGCCCCCCTTTATATCACCCGACGCAGCAATGTTCCACTTTACCCCTCCCGGCAACAATACTTGCTCCCCTTTCACATCACTCTCGCCCTCCCTTCAAATACCACCCCCCCCCCCCCTAAGCACTGCTATTTTCACATGCCCTATCTGCATGAGTAATTTCTTACAAGATTTCCTAAAACTAAGAGGTAAAAAGATGATGGGGGAAGGGATCTCTAGAACACAGCCTGTGATGACCCATAGTGTCAGGAGTATACAGCTCAGCATCACAGGACAGAGTATATGACTCAGGGTGTACCAATCAGGGTAATACAGGTGTCAGGGTACAGCAACCCTCCCCCCCCCCCCCCACCCACTCGCAGCTCTGATATTCCCCCACCGCTCACGCACCCCCGGCCCCCCCCCCCCCCCGGAAGGTGCTCCGGCACTTACAGCCAGTCCTGAGTCCACCAGGGCAGCCGTGGCGGTGAAGGATGGTCTGTGGACAGCTTTACCCCGGATGCCTGCATACTTGGATGCATACATAATGTGCCTCTTTTAATCATCAACCATGTGAGTTGCTAAATGTTGTACCTTCATTAAATGTAACCATATTGCTACACTTAGAGGCGCCTCTCTTCTCTTTTATACTCTGTAGCTCCTGCTGGATTTTGCTTCTAATCCCCTTGTGGAGGCTTTCATTTGTGGATGGACATTTTATGGTTACACAACCTATCACATTGCCATAATCTTTTTATATGGACTATAAACTGAAGGACTTAATATATAAATAATATATATAAGAATAAATGGTTGTGGAGCGAATCATCTGAGTTTCCATTATTTCTTATGGGGAAATTCGATTTGATATACGAGAGCTTTGGATTACAAGCATGTTTCTGGAACAAATTATGCTCGCAATCCAAGATTTTACTGTGTTGCTTACTCCTTTTTATCTAATTTAGTTGCAGAGCAATACAAGAAATGGTGTGAGAAGCTTTCTATTGACATTGGCAGCTCAGACGTGGCGGGCTGTCCCTTTGAATTCTGCTCCCTGCCTCCTGTACTCGTGTACAACCATCCGGATGAACTTCGTGAGCTGACTAGCACTCATCTCCGAGTGCGGGAGCTGCAGCAGAAGATCGATTTACAAAAGGTAACATGAGACCGTTGGATGGTATGGAGAATCCTCTGTTGGATTTTATCGCACAAGTCAGCGCTTATCGATCTATACTATTTTTTTATTATTATTTTGCTCCTCCTTTGGGTCTCCTTTGTGCTTCTCTCCAGTTTTACCTGTCTTCTAATGTTATGTCTTGTTAACCACTTGCTGACCACTGCACGCCGATATACGTCAGCACAATAGCAGTGGTGGGCAAATGGGCGTACCTGTACGCTCCCCATTAATTGGCGGGGGCTAGCCCGCCGCATACAGCGTGACCGTGCCTGCGATCGTGTCGTGGAGCCGCAGAACGGGGAAGTGCCTATGTAAACAAGGCATTTCCTTATTCTGCCTAGTGACATGAGGGGGATCTACTGCTCCCTGTCATTGGGAGCAGTGATCGCTGTCATCTCAGTGGTAGCCCATCCCCCCACAGTTAGAATCACTCCCTAGGACACACTTAAACCCTTGATCGCCCCCTAGTGTTTAACCCCTTCCCTACCAGTGTCATTTACACAGTAATCAGTGCATTTTTATAGCACTGTTCGCTGTATAAATGACAAAATAGTCTCAAAAGTGTCCGATGTGTCCGCCATAATGTAGCAGTCACGATAAAAATCACAGATCGCCGCCAAATAATTTATAATAAAAATGACATAAAACTATCCCCTATTTTGTAGACGCTATAACTTTTATGCAAACCAATCAATATACGCTTATTGTGATTTTTTATTTTTTTTTTTTTATACGTAGAAGAATACGTATCGGCCTAAACTGAGGAAAAAACGTTTTTTTATATATTTTTGGGGCATATTTATTTTTTCAAAATTGTCGCTCTTTTTTTGTTTATAGCGCAAAAAATAAAAACCGCAGAGGTGATCAAATACCACCGAAAGAAAACTCTATTTGTGGGGAAAAAAAGGACATAAATTTTGTTTGGGTGCAACGTCGCATCACCGTGCAATTGTCCTTTAAAGCGATGCAGTGCTGAATCACAAAAAGTGCTCTGGTCAGGAAGGGGGTAACATCTTCCGGGGCTGAAGCGGTTAAAGATGAGCTTCAGACATGTAAACATAACACAAATGTCTGCATTTGTTTCTTAATAAAAGCACACACTAGTTTTATAGCGAAACTAAAGTCAGCGGTACTTACCTCTGCTTCAACGGCCCAACCTCCCTTTCTGGTGCTGGCATCTTCTACCCGGCTTCTTCCAGGTGCCAGGCTGCAGTTGTCGTCATTGGCTGGCGTGGGATGGTGCCATTGTTGCAAGTACGCAAGAATTCAGTCAACCCGGCACACAGGAGCTGTGCTGGAAACAAGTCTGGTAGGTTTATTTTTCTGCAATAAGGAGCTTTTTTTTTTTTTTTCTTAATGAGGCTTTAGTTCTGCTTTAAAGTGGAACTTCACTCTCTCAATCAACATTCATTATTTCTAATCCCCATGCTGCTGGCATTGGTAAATAAAAAAGTTTTTGTTTTACTTTTTATTTAATTTTATTGTTTACATTTCTTAAGTTACTTCCTGGTTTCTTGCCTAGGCAAATGATGTCATACATCCCAGAAGTCTTCAGGAGGGTCAACAACTGGGTTACTTTTTAACCGCTTCCCGACCGCCTAACGCAGATATACTGCGGCAAAATGGCACGGGCAGGCAAAATCACGTACCTGTACGTGATCATGCACTTGCCTGCCTGTGGGTCGCCAGCGGCGCGCTCGCGACCCGGTCGGGAGCTCCGTGACCCCGGCCGCGGGACCAGCGGACGCGATCGCCGCTGTTGTCCCGCGATCGGGTTACGGAGCTGAAGAACGGGAAGGAAGTCTGTGTAAACAAACCTCTCCCCGCGCTTCCTACACTGCCTGTCATTGATCGGCTGTTCCCTGTCACGGGAAAGCCGATCAATGACGTCAGACGTCAGCCCCGCCCCCTAATGTAAAAAAAAAACACACACGTCACATCCCATAACCCCTCCCCTCCCCCTAGTGGTTAACCCCTTCACTACAACTGTCATTTATACAGGAATCAATGCATTTAAATAGCATTGATTGCTGTATAAATGACAATGGTCCCAAAAATGTGTCAAAAATGTCCGATGTGTCCGCCATAATGTCGCAGTCACAATAAAAATCGCTGATCGCCGCCATTACTAGTAAAAAAAAATATATTAATAAAAATGCTATAAAACTATCCCCTATTTTGTAAACGCTATAACTTTTGCGCAAACCAATAAATAATCGCTAATTGCGATTTTTTTAACCAAAAATATGTAGAAGAATACGTATCGGCCTAAACTGAGGAAAAAAAATGTTTTTTTATATATTTTTTGGGGATATTATTATAGCAAAAAGCAAAAAATATTGCATTGTTTTCAAAATTGTCGCTCTATTTTTGTTTATAGCGCAAAAAATAAAAACCGCAGGGGCGATCAAATACCACCAAAAGAAAGCTCTATTTGTGGGAAAAAAAGGACGCCAATTTTGTTTTGGAGCCACGTCGCACGACCGCGCAATTGTCAGTTAAAGCGACGCAGTGCCGAATCGCAAAAAGGGGCCTGGTCCTTTTGGCTGCCAATTGGTCCGGGGCTGAAGTGGTTAAGTAACCCAGAAGTCCTCAAGAGGGGAGGAGAGAAAGAGGGTTTTTTCGCAACCAAGAACACTCTCCTGCATACATGCTTGAGCTAAGGGCATATGGATTCCATGAAGTAAATGCTACATGAATCATTTGCCCTTACTCAAGATGGCCACAGCCAGAAATTATAGGGCGTTGTTTTTCAAAGTGATTTCTCAACAAACTAAAGCAAAGCGACATGGATGGATGGCTATTATTATTATTATTATTATTATTATTATATACAGGATTTATATAGCGCCAACAGTTTACGCAGCACTTTACAATATAATGTTTCCTCCTTGCAGTAGGACAGTACCCTGGAGGGTAAGTAGGCCCTGGGTGGTCTTCATTGTAAGTATGATCAGGTGGAATCATATACTGAAGGGGACGGAGCACCCCACTATCTGCAGTCCATATACAGTATCTCACAAAAGTGAGTACACCCCTCATATTTGCGTAAATATTTTATTATACCTTTTCATGTGACACTGAAGAAATTACACTTTGCTGCAATGTAAAGTAGTGAGTGTACAGCTTGTACTGCTGTCTCCTCAAAATAACAACACAGCCATTATTGTCTAAACCGCTGGAAACAAAAGTGAGTACACCCATAAGTGAAAATGTCCAAATTGGGATCAAAGTGTCAATATACAGAATGCATTAAGATAAAAAAAAAAAAAACTACCTTTTAGAACCACTTTAAAGCTCCAAATTCACCCCTTACGAATGCAAGCTTTCCGGGTTTGAGACAGTATATGCCAGTGGCGGCTGGTGCTCAAAATTTTTGGGGGGGCGCAAACAAACCCCCTATGGACGGGCCGCCACTGGTATATGCAGTAAATATAAATGGATATGTAATTCTCTAATGATGGCTTTTAAAAAGCATGTAGGGTGTCCAAACTTTTCAAAGAGGGCCAGATTTGATAAAGTGAACATGCGTGAGGGCCGATCATTTTGCCTGACATTCGTTGAACCTATAAAATTAAATGCAAATTAACTATTACACTGCCCAAAAAGAATTCTCTTGCCTTTGTGGCTGTGTGTGGTGAAGAGTCTAAGGATGAGCTTGAGCATGTTATTTGGATATACAGTATTTATCGGCGTATAACGAGCACAGGTGTACAACACGCACCTTCATTTTAAGAGGGAAGTTTCAGGAAAAAAACGTAAATTTTACTATAGAACTGCAAAGCAAAATAAGGGTCAGTGCCATTGCCATGAATGCGGCCTCACCATTGCCGTGAATGCGGCCTCACCATTGCCGTGAATGCGGCCTCACCATTGCCGTGAATGCGGCCTCACCATTGCCGTGAATGCGGCCTCACCATTGCCGTAAATGCGGCCTCACCATTGCAACTTGATCGATGCCCATCTCGGAGGGGACAGGGAGGGGGCGTGACCAGCGCCAACAGATTACATACAGCAGAATCTCCTGTTTCCTCGGTGGCCTCTTTAACGCCAAGTCCTGCCTCCTATGCCAGCCCAGGAGACGGGACTTCCTATTACAGAGGCCACCAAGTAAACAGGAGATTCTCCTGTATGTAATCTAATGGCACTCGTCCCGCCCCCTCCCTGTCCCCTCTGAGGCTGCCAGAACGATAAATACTGTGTGTGTGTGTGTTTTTATATATATTTAATTACAGTTGTGCTCATAAGTTTACATATCCTGGCAGAATTAGATTTTTCCATTTTTCAGAGAATATGAATGACAACACAATCTTTTCTTTCACTCATGGTTAGTGTTTGGCTGAAGCCATTTGTTATCAATCAACTGTGTTTACTCTTTTTAAATCATAATGACAACAAACTACCCAAATTTCCCTGATCAAAAGTTTACATACCCTGGTGATTTTGGCCTGATAACATGCACACAAGTCGACACAAAGGGGTTTGAATGGCTATTAAAGGTAACCATCCTCATCGGTGAAATGTTTGCTTGTAATTAGTTTGTGTGTATAAAAGGTCAATGAGTTTCTGGACTCCTGACAGACCCTTGCATCTTTCATCCAGTGCTGCACTGACGTTTCTGGATTCTGCGTCATGGGGAAAGCAAAAGAATTGTCAAAGGATCTGCGGGAAAAAGGTAGTTGAACTGTATAAAACAGGAAAGGGATATAAAAAGATATCCAATCAGATATTGAGAATGCTAATCAGCAGTGTTCAAACTCTAATTAAGAAGTGGAAAATTAGGGATTCTGTTGAAACCAAACCACAGTCAGGTAGCCCAACTAAAATTTCAGCCACAACTGCCAGGAAAATAGTTTGCAAAGAAAAATCCACAAATAATTTCAGGTGAAATACAAGACTCTCTAAAAACATGTGGTGTGGCTGTTTCAAGATGCACAATAAGGAGACACTTGAAAAGTCCCCAGAAGAAAGCCATTACTATCCAAATGCCACAAATCATCCCACTTACAATACGCCAAACAGCACAGAGACAAGCCTCAAACCTTCTGGCACGGTCATTTGGAGTGATGAGACCAAAATTTAGCTTTTTGGCCACAACAATAAACACTACTTGGAGAGGAGTCAACAAGGCCTATGCTGAAAGGTACACCATTCCTACTGTGAAACACGGAGGTGGATCACTGATGTTTTATGGATGTGTGAGCTACAAAGGCACAGTCAAAATTGATGGCAAAATGGCAATGTGTTATTAAAAAATACAGGAGGAGCATTTGCATTCATCAGCTAGGAAGCTGCGTATGGGACGTACTTTGACATTCCAACATGACAATGATCCAAAACACTAGGCCAAGTCGACCTGTCATTGGCTACAGCAGAATAAAGTGAAGGTTCTGGAGTGGCCATCTGTCTCCCGACCTCAATATCATTGAGCCACTCTGGGGAGATCTCAAACGTGCAGTTCATGCAAGACAGCCCAAGAATTTACAGGAACTGGAGGCTTTTTGCCAAGAGGAATGGGCAGCTTTACCTTTGGAGAAGATAAAAAGCCTCATCCACAAATACTACAAAATACTTCAAGCTGTCATTGATGTTAAAGGGGGCAATACATGGTATTAAGACTGGGGTATGTAAACTTTTTTGATCAGGGTCATTTGGATAGTTTCTGTTTTTCATTATGATTTAAAAAAAAAAAAAGTAAACACAGTTGGTTGATAATAAATGGCTGCAGACAAACACTAACCATGAGTGAAAGAAAAGTTTTTGTTTTATCATTCATATTCTCTGAAAAATGGCCAAGAAATCATAAATTCTACCAGGGTATGTAAATTTATAAACACAAGTGTGTGTGTGTGTGTGTGTGTGTGTGTGTGTGTGTGTGTGTGTATGTATGTATGTATGTATGTATGTTACATACACATTACCCCCATTCTTCATTCACTCCACTGGCTTCCTGTCTCCGCCAGGATGGAGTACAAGGTTTCCCTCCTCACATACCAATGTATCCATGGACATGCCCCTCCCTACCTAAAAGAACTTCTCAAGCCACAAAACACAACGCGTTCCCTCCGCTCCTTTCACTCAAACCTTCTTCATATACCCAGAACTAGACTCAGGACAATGGGCCTTTTGTGCAGTTGCCCCGCGTTTGTGGAATGCCCTACCTGACACTTTGAGGGCTCCTCAATCTACTGATTGTTTTAAAAAAGACAATTCTGGGTCGGGGATGGACGTGCTGACGTAGCGTCCGCACGGAGGGAGGAGTTGGAGCCTGAGGGCTGAGGAGAACAGGTGAGCAGCCAGGGACGCGGGATCGCTCCGGGGATGAGATACAGCGGACGCCCACTTATCATCCCGCCCTCCCGGGAAAAACAGCACAGGATGTGTGCGCCGCACCGCAAAGGAACCGGCAAAATCAGCAGCGCTAACCGGGACGCGTAGCACCAGCTCTCCTTCCCCACTTCCCCCCCACCAACCCTCCTCCGCAAACACAGCGTGACGGACCCACAGACTGACACAAACAAATGCGGTCAGCGCTCCAAAGAAAACACTGATTGTGAGTATGCATCACACCCTCCCTGAAGCCCGCTCCACCTGGAGGTAAGATCAATCCAACCATTGAATTGCTGTGCAGAATGTATCTCCAAGACCGTACAATGTGCTAGGACAATTTTTTCATTTTTTTTTTCCTTATGTGGCTGGTGGTTGTCTTTTTTTCCTTTTTTTTCTCTTGGGGTTCTCTCTTTTTTCTTCCCCTCCCCCTGCAAGATGGGTCAGGTGGTTCATGGGGCAACCTAAATTGTACTTGAACAAAAAGAGGACTAGCACCTAGAACCCAGTCCCTTCGCCCTCAGTAATGTGAAAACTTATAGGTACCTTTTGCTAAATTACGCCAGGCAGACCCCGGCGCGGTATTAAGCTCAGAGGGGAAGAAAGAGGGAGAGAGGCATACGATTGCCTGAGGGCTAATAAATCCACTCTGAGACCTAGTGTATCTAGACTACCCTTTGTAAGGGGAAATACCTCATTATGTTTGCTGATTGCCACGTGGGAACAGCCCAGAGGTGCCCAGGTGGGAATAGGCAGGGGCAAGGGCACAGCGAACGATAAATAGAGAATATAGGGGACAAGACCCCGGGTGTACCACTCCGGACGGTGACGGAGGCTGCAATTCCCCAGGAATCCACGGCCCCCACCCTCCCCCTCGCTCGATCAGAGTGACATATACACCACGACGGACGAGGAAGTGGGTCTCTGTATACACCACATTATACTATTTGAAAAAGTGACCTGTTTATGTTTTCTTCCAATTTCTAAAAAGTATAAGTTTGGATGAGATAACCGTGTTTAATACTTCGATATGGCGTAAATTGTTTGACGCAGAAGATTACAGCTAGGATGTGTGATTCAGCCCCCTCATCCAAAAGTAATAGCCCCAGCCACTTTGTTTATAACCACGCGTAAGGGCCCTGCAAGCAGAAAAAGGCCCCCCCCTGTCTGCTCCAAAATAGACAACCTACCCTAGCGGGTTCCCCAGAAGGACTTCCCGGGCCCCTAGGCCTAGGGGGGCACAATAAATAAAAAACACTTCTAAGAAGCCTTGATAGGACCCTGAGAGACGTCCAAGGCCGACCTACCACAGGCCAATAGAAATCAAAGGGGTAACCCTGCTCAAACTGGCATAAAACATTAAATCTGCGAAAAGGAAACATAAAAAGGAGGAGGTTAACCTGGAAAAACCGAGGTAGATACTCCCAGTGGTCAGGTGTTCAAAAGGACCTTTCCGGGGACAGACTCCTCAAGGTCACGAAAGACCGTAAGATCATCAGAAGGGGGCATTAGGAAGGACAAAGATCGCGTTGACACGACCACCTGGTTACTCCAGGAGAGGTGTAATACCCCGGGGGTAACAGGGAACTGGAACGGTCAATCAGGGAGAGAGGAGGGGGCAGGGCTCAGCCCAGGTAGCCCAGACGACCTTGGTACTGATTTTGAGACCACAAGAACACAAATCTCCAAGGGCTAAATCCAGCTTCAAAGAAAGGATTATATTAAAAGCAAGGCTGAGGAAAAAGGGCCTAGGCGGCCCAGGTACATAACAAGACTGGGGAAGAGAATTAGACCCACCAAGAAGGCCAACATGAGTAAAGACCCAGCTAAACAGTCAAAGAAAGCAACCACCAAAGGCAGTAAAGGGGAGACAAGCACAATCAAACACTACCTAAGACAGGGTGCAAGCCCAAAAACTTTGGGAAAGGAAACTCAGGCTGGAGCTATCCCGGAGAGCAGGGGTGGGGCAGAAGGGGAAATCAACAACTCCAGAGCGGACCTTACAATGGAGACCGAGATCGATCTTAGCCGGGGGGAAGACCAACAGGCAGGAGCCCACATCCCCAATAAACTTGAAATGGAGGCGATGCTATTACGCCTGGAAAACGTAATCAAATTAGAAATTAATTCCCTGCGTGAGGACATGGGCCATCTGTTGTCCAGGGTGGAAGCGGTGGAAGGGAGAGCGGACACTATAGATCTGGAAATATCGAGGCTAAAAACGCAATTGAAAAGCACTTACCTTGCCCAGAGAGATACCTCTATAAGATAGAGGACCAAGAGAACAGGGACAGGAGGCAAAATCTGAGACTGCGTGCCTTCCCGGAACAAAGAGGGGAAGACTTAGAAAAAAAACGATGGGCAATCCTGGGCCCAATAAGTGGCAAGGACTTAGACCACTTCCCCGACACAGAAAGGATACATCGAGTAGGAAGAATCGAAAGGCGAGACTCGGAGCGGGCACGGGACATAATCGTCAGATTTAGCCACTTTAAAGAAAAAGAGGACCTGTGGGCTAAAATAAGAAATAAGTCTCCTTTAATGTATGAGGACGTTGAAATTCAAGTTTACGCAGATCTATCGGCTCGTACCCTTGAAAGACGTAGACCCCAAAAACCTCTGCTGGAAATCCTTAGAAAGGAAAATATAAGATACAACTGGGGCTTCCCTTCATGCTTAATAGGGTCAAAAGAGGGGTGCACGGCCAGGTTGAGGTACCCGGAAGAAGTCCAAAGCTTTTGTGCGACACTTGGGACTCCAGTCCCGGACCTGCAGGGCTGGAATGAAATGGAAGGCCTGGGGGAGCCCATGTGGGGGAGGGGAGGGAGGAGGGGGGATTCCTCACCTGAAGTAGTAGAACAACCCTGTTCAAGTCGGCCCTGCCCCCCCCCCCTTTGGCGGCCTGGGTTCCGGGCCGTGGAGGGGGAGGGGAGGGCTAAACAAACTCCACCTCACCAGGAATCTGGAGTCTGAGGGAAGCCACAAAGGATGGCCCCCAAGGACCCAGGGACCCTAGTTGGGGTAAGAGAGGGGGGGAGTTGGGAGGGGGGGGTGGAGGGGGGGGAGGAGGGGGGGGAGGGGGAGGGGGTGGGAGGAGGGGAGGGGGAGAGGAAGGGAGGGGGGCACAGGGTAGAAAGGGGGAGGGAGACCCCATCCGCTGCTAGACCGTCATTAACATCAATACCTCAGGGGAAAAACAAAAAAAAAGGAAGTGAAAACCCAAAAAATAAATGAAGGACACGGAAATTAAATTCTTATCTTATAATGTAAAAGGTTTAAACTCTCCCGGCAAGCGCCTCAAAGTACTGGAGGAAGTAGAGAGATATGGGGCGGGAATAGTGTTCTTGCAGGAGACCCACCTGGCACATACCTCTAATATTAGATTGTTTTCTCCAGCTTTCCCAAATTGGTTTTATGGAGATACTATCTCAAGCAGGGCAAGAGGAGTGGCCATTGGGATTGCGGGGGATATAGACTTCATGGTGGAGGGGAGAATGACGGACCCCGAGGGGAGATTCCTGTTTCTTAAGGGATCTCTCCTGGGGGTTGATCTCACACTGGCCAATGTTTACGCCCCCAACACTAAATCTATCCCATACCTCGAAGCAATTTTGCGCAAATTGAGGGTCTTTAAAAAAGGGTTTCTGATCCTGATGGGGGATCTCAATTTCGTGATGGACCCTGCTCTGGACAGTACGTCTGGTGGAACGGGGAGGGGAAATGTACAATTAAAACGGATTAAAAAAAAACTTTCGGAGGATCAACTGCTGGATGTATGGAGGATCCAGCACCCGCAGACAAGAGACTATTCGTTCTTCTCCCCCGTCCACCAGACGTATTCCCGCTTGGATCATATTCTAATAGAACACGGCATACTTGAGAGGATCAATGATTCAGACATAGGAATAGCCTCCCTCTCGGACCACGCGCCGGTTTCCATGAGGCTAAGGTTCCCCGAATATAAACAATCCCCTAGTGGATGGAAACTCAATCCAGAATTATTACATGATAAAGAAATCAGGAACCATATTAAAAAGGAACTAGAATGGTTCTTTCAAATCAACGACAACGGGGAGGTCTCAGAGGCTCAACTATGGGATGCCCATAAAGCGTTCATAAGGGGGCTCCTGATAGCAAAAGCCTCATGGAAAAAAAAGGAGAGGTTGAAAAAAAACGCAGGCTCTGACGGCAGAGATTAAAACTCTCGAGCAAAAGCATAAGTTGGGGGGGGCACTCACTCAGAGCACATACATTGAGCTCACGGATAGGAGAGAAGAATTAAAAGATTTAGCCGAGCAGGAAGTCAGACAGAAGTTCAACAAGATGGCCAGGGAACAGTACGCATGGGGTAACAAGCCAGGGAAATACCTAGCAAGGAAATTACAAAAAAAGAAAACCAGACATTTTATTGAAAAAATCCAAACAAGAAATGGGGAGATGAAGTTTATTCCTAGAGAAATAGCATCTACATTCAGAGAATACTATAAAGAACTTTATGAGGTGAAAACCAAGGGAAACAACGACAGAGAGGAAAATAGTCGGAAAATCATGGAGTTCCTAGGGAGGGTAGGGCTAACTGCACTAGGCGGGGAAGAGAGAGAGGAGCTTGAGAGACCAATAACGGAGGAGGAGATCCTAGCAGCCATCAATAATTCACCAACAGGGAAGAGCCCGGGCCCGGATGGGTTCACGGCCTCATATTATAAAACGTACAAGGATATCCTCATACCGAGAATGCAGCGATACATGAACGGTCTGGGAATAGACTATGACATGAGTGAGGAGGCCCTAAAAGCCACGATCACTCTCTTGAGGAAGGATGGGAAGGATGGATCGGTGTGCTCGAATTTTAGACCTATTTCTTTATTAAATTTCGACACAAAATTATACGCCAAGATATTGGCGGATCGAATAAAGGGGCATTTGGGCACACTGGTCCATCCGGACCAAGTCGGTTTCGTCCCGGGTAGAGAGGGGAGGGACAATGGGATCCGGACACTGCTAGCCATACAAAAGATGAGAGACTCGAGAACCCCCAGTCTACTTCTCTCAATAGATGCGGAAAAAGCATTTGACAGGGTAGACTGGGGGTTCTTGTTTAAAACTTTGCAGAGGATGGGTTTCGGCCCTAGGATTATTCAAAAAATTAAAACCCTATATACCCACCCGAAAGCAAACATCAAAGTCAACGGAACGATTTCCGCCGAGTTCGAACTGTTCAACGGTACCAGGCAGGGCTGCCCGCTCTCCCCCCTCCTCTTCATCCTATCCTTGGAACCGCTGTTAGTTACAATTCGCGGAAACCCAGAGGTGGAGGGCTGTAGAGTCGGCAGCGAAGAGCACAAACTCGCGGCCTTCGCGGACGATGTCCTCTTCTATGTCAGCTCACCCCAGAAGTCAGTCCCTATCCTCCTTAAGACTCTAAAGGAATATGGGGAATTAACAAACTTTAGAATTAACGCCACAAAAACGTTTATTCTTAACATTAATCTTAATAAAATAGAGAAACAGAATTTTCAGAAAACAGTCAGTTTTTTGTTTGGAAAAAAAGGATAAAATACTTAGGAATAGAACTGGCCAATAACCCGAGGAAAATGTATAAAATAAATTACATCCCGCTCCTAGAAGACATAAAAAAAATGCCAAGAGTTTAAGGGTAAAATCCTGTCCTGGACAGGTAGGATCAACACAGTAAAAATGATGATCTTACCAGTCATCACATACAAATTCCAGATGCTCCCCCTTCCTCTCCCAAAGCATTACCTCGGAAAGCTAAGGGCCATTATAATGAATTTCATATGGAATTACAAAAAACATAGAATCTCTCTCCAAGTCTTAAAACAAGATAAAAATCAGGGTGGTCTGGCGGTCCCAGACATAGAAAGTTACTACCATGCTATAGCACTTTTGAGAATCGCTGAATGGGGTAAAACAGGTAACACTAAAAGATGGGTTAGCTTGGAAGAAGCACTAAGTGAAGCTAAGTTGGGGAGGATTGTGTGGAACCCCCCGAAATTTCGGTCACTGGGAGAGAAAACGCACATAATCACAATCACGACTTTAAAAATTTGGGATAAGATTTATAAAATATTCAATAAGAAATATAACTCTCCACTAATAGCACTTAAAGAAAACCCTATTTTCCCGCCAGGGTTAAAGGAAATAGGAGGTGAATGGATCAGAAAGGATAGCACGAGTTTAGGGGAAGTTATTAGCAAGGGGAAAGTTATGACACTGCACGAGTTACAGAAGAATGAGGCTCTCTCCATAGATGGTTGGCGGTATCGTCAGCTAACCCACTTTGTGGGCTCCCTCCCGGGCCCATTAAGGGAGGCTAAGGATCTAACAAAACTAGAGAAAATCTTTACGGCAGAATGCTCTAAAAAAAGAATTTCTAGAATCTATAAACTGTTATTAGAAAAAGACAGAGCGGAGGTGCCGCCATACCTTATCAAATGGGAGAGCGATTTAGGAACACAATCAGAAATAGGCACATGTAAGAATTTTAAAATTAGCGCACGGGTCGGCCGTAGATGCGAAAACGGCGGAAACATATTTTAAGTGCATGGCCAGGTGGTATAGAACCCCTGACAGGGTCAGCAATTTTCAGGCGGATACTTCAGCGAACTGTTGGAGGGGGTGCGAGCAAAGGGGTACAATGGGCCATCTATGGTGGGAGTGTCGTAAAATCAAAAAATTTTGGGAGACCATCCTAAAATTTATAAAAGAAATAACAACGATTGAGGTAAAAAACGACCCTTGGGTTGTATTGATGCATGCTACATCAAATGAAATTAGGCAATATAAAGACTCATTGATCCCCCATCTGCTTAATGCGGCCAAAAAGGTAATCCCAAGGAGGTGGAAGGACAGGGAAAGCCCACCCTTATGGGAATGGGTAGATGCGGTCGAATCTACATATATGATGGAATGTGTGCTTAACATTAGGGAAGAGGACAGAGAGGCCACGAGGGCCAGATGGGAGAGCTGGAGAAAATTTAAGAGGTCTTGGAGCTACAGGGAGGCCCTACGAGCTCAGCCTTGACAATCGACGAACCTCGGGGGTAGGAAGCTTTAGAGAGGCCCAGCCGCGGAAAGGTAGACCCTACGGGTATGTAAAGACACGGGCGAGAAAGGGTTAACAAAAAAAAAAAAAAAGAGAGAGGTAGTGTCACAGCAGCGGATGGGGAGGGGGGGTGCAGGGCGGGTAGAGAAAAATAATAAAGCTCTTTAGGGGGGCGAACCGGAACAGAATCGGAAAGGGACCCAGGATAAAGGAGTTGGAAGGGCAGAGGAGGTCTAGCTGGATCTTAGATGTATGATTGTGTGCTCAGTTCTGTAAACCTCACCTATGACTGATCTGATATAACTGAAAAAAAAAAAAAAAAAACATTCCACAAATGATGCTAAGACAGTAAGAGGGGATGGAGATGCGGGCACAGCTGACACTCACCCACGAATGTTCTTTCTGAAGTGGAAAAAAGAAAAAAAAAAAAAAAGACAATTCTTTTTAGAAAGGCTTTTTGTCTTTTTTAGATGTTTTGATTTATCGTATAAACCTGTAGCCCTTTGAGATCTTCTGATGTAAAGGGCACTATAAATAAAATGTATTATTATTATATATCCAAATTACCAGTGGGGCCGCATTAAACCGGAACTTTGGACATGCCTGATGTAGACATAAAAGGGCTGCAGGAGATAAGCAGCACTGAGATTACAACAAAGGGTAAAAAAAAAAGGTGAAAGACTAAAAAAACAAGAAAAACAAAAACCTTAAAAAAAAATTAAAAAAAAAGGTATTTGTTTAAAATACAATTTTTTTTAGAAAAAACTAAAATAAAAAGTTTTAAGCTGTTCACCCACATCTGAGAGTGAAATCGCCTTCTTGGACCCAGGAATATGGGCGAGTCAATTTAATGGTAAATTATTTGCTATACCATGCATTTTGCTGGTCTTTGGCAGCCCTAGTTTAAGTCTCATTGTATCCAATGAGGTCATTTTAATTACACTTTCTCTGTACTGCGACCACAGATCTGT
>CM053026.1:30157988-30287151 GCA_028564925.1 Lithobates sylvaticus | reverse complement strand
ATCTGGGATGTAGTGGGGTCAGAGTGCTGGGGGGATACCTGGGGTGTAGAGGGGTCAGAGTGCTGGGGGGATATCTGGGATTTAGAGGGGTCTGAGTGCTGGGGGATATCTGGGATGTAGAGGGGTCAGAGTGCTGGGGGGATATCTGGGGTGTAGAATGGTCAGAGTGCTGGGGGATATCTGGGATGTAGAGGGGTCAGAGTGCTGGGGGGATATCTTTTTTTTTATTTTTAATAAAGGACTTTTCCCAAAGGTGTCAGTGTGATTTTTAACAATTTTTTACACATTCTTTGTGAAATGGTAGGGGTACTTTTGAACCCCCTTACCATTTCAAACAGGGGGAGGCCGGGATCTGGGGGTCCCCTTGTGAAAGGGGGCTTCAGGATTCTGATAAGCCCCCTGCCCGCAGACCTCCACAACCACCGGCCAGGGTTGTGGGGATGAGGCCCTTGTCCCCATCAACATGGGGACATGGTGCTTTGAGGGGTCACAGACCCCCAAAGCATCCTCCCAATGTACGGTTCAGGAGGGGGGGGCGCTCTCTCGTCCCCCCCTCTTTTCCTGCAGCCTGCCAGGTTGCGTGCTCGGATAAAGGGTCTGGTACAGATTTTTGGGGGGAACTTCACGCCATTTTGTTTTTTTTTTAAATTTGGCGTGGAGTTCCCCTTAAAATCCCTACCAGACCTGAAGGGTCTGGTATGGCTATTTGGGGGGAACCCCACGTCGTTTTTTTTTTAATTTGATGCATTTTTTTTTATTTGACTCATTTTTTTTTTTTTTTTTATCAAAGACATTCAATGACTGTCCTCTATAATATGGGGAGCCGACAATTCATTATAGCCGCGAGTGCTTTTGAAATGACTTTTTTTTCTGCAGAAATTGCACTTTGTGCAGGGACAGTTCTAAGCACAGGAAACATGCGCCCCTTTACAGGCATACTATACACACCCCCCAGGTAGGAAATTGAAAGGAATATTACACTTTTATTGTTTCACTTTAAGCATTATTAAAATCACTGCTCCTGAAAAAACAGCAGTTTTTAAAAGTTTTTTTTTGCATTGATACATGCAGGACCAGGGTCCCCAAACAATTTTTAGGATAATAACTTGCATATTAGCCTTTAAAATTAGCACTTTTGATTTTGAACGTTCGAGTCCCATAGACTTTAATAGGGTTCTAAAGTTTACGCAAAGTTTAGCTCTGTTCGCAGGTTCTGGTGCGAACCGAACCGGGGGTGTTCCCTTGTCCCCAATATCACGCAACAGGGGTATTTATTGGGATGTGTCAGCTCAGGACTGGCTTCCCTTATACTTTTCCCTCTACCCCATCTAACTGTTACCCAATTATTCTGCTCTGGAGTCTTCACCTCTTATCACCACCCAACTGATGGGTATGGTCCAAACTTGCATTCAGGCTAATGATGCTTTGCAGTATTGCCAGCTGCTTCCTTAGTAGTCATGGGCCGAACACCCCCTTTTTGATTCGGATCAGAACTCTCGAACAGAGAGAAAGTTCGGACCCGCAAACTCTAGTAAAGTCTATGGGACCCGCACATGAAAAATCAAACGTCCCCATTTTGAAGGATTATATGCAAGTTATTGGCCATAAAAAGGGTATGAAGGCCTGGGTACTGCCCTGGGGGACATGTATCAATGCGAAAGTGTACAAACATATACATATTTTTAAAGGAGCAGTGATTTTTACTGATGCTTAAAGTGAAACAATACAAGTGAAAAATTCCTTAAAATTTTGTGCCTGGGGGGTCTCCTTAGTCTGCCTGTAAAATGGCGCACCTGTACTGTGTATAGAACCTGCTGCAGCAAAACTGATTTGTAAAGAAAAAAAAAAAAAAAAAAAAAAAAAGACATTTAAATTGACTCTATGGAACAATATACAAATATAATTATTATTTTTTTAAATGTAAAAAATGGTGCCCCCCCCCCCCTTTGCATACCAGGCCCTTTGGATCTGGTGTGAATTTTAAGGGGAACCCCATGGCAAATAAACCCCCCCCAAATTCCATACCAGATCCTTATCCAAGCACTCAGCCTGGCAGGAAAGGGGGAGGATGTGCGAGTGCCCCCCCTCCCCAATGCACCTTGTCCATATGCTAATGGAGACAAGGGCCTCTTCCTGACAACTCTCGGGTTTGGTTGTGGGGGTCTGCTCCACCAGATCCCAGCACCCTATGTGAATGAGTATGGGGTACAGCTCCGTCCGGGAGGAAGGCTAACCGGCAAATAACTGCTCTGCCGTGTGACAGTTCTTAAATAGGTAAGAAGCAGGGCCATCTGGTGATGTCAGCTGGTGGCACCACCACCTTGTGATATCACCAACACAGCATGACTTCACATGACTCAGCATGCCCCACCCATGCAACTCTTCACCACAACCCTGGGCTGTGGGCATTGTGATTGACGATGGATCTACATTACGGGACACTGTTTTTTATTTTTTTTAATAAAGTATTTGTCAAAAACTGCATCACTATGGTAGACCGAAGAAGTTTAGTGCACGTGCTCAGCGTCATATCCAGAGGTTGTCTTTGGGAAATAGACATATGAGTGCTGCCAGCATAGCTGCAGAGGTTGAAGGGGAGGGGGGTCAGCCTGTCAGTGCTCAGAACATACGCCGCACACTGCATCAAATTGGTCTGCATGGCTGTCATCCCAGAAGGAAGCCTCTTCTAAAGATGATGCACAAGACAAGCAGACTAAGGACATGGATTACTGGAAACATGTTCTGTGGTCTGATGAGATAAACCTATTTGGTTCAGATGGTGTCAAGCGTGTGTGGCGGCAACCAGGTGAGGAGTACAAAGACAAGTGTGTCTTGCCTACAGTCAAGAATGGTGGTGGGAGTGTCATGGTCTGGGGCTGCATGAGTGCTGCCGGCACTGGGGAGCTACAGTTCACTGAGGGAACCATGATTGTCAACATGTACTGTGACATACTGAAGCAGAGCATGATCCCCTCCCTTTGGAGATTGGGCCGCAGGGCAGTATTCCAACATCATAATGACCCCAAACACACCTCCAAGATGACCACTGCCTTGCTAAAGAAGCTGAGGGTAAAGGTGATGGACTGGCCAAGCATGTCTCCAGACCCAAACCCTATTGAGCATCTGTGGGGCATCCTCAAATGGAAGGTGGAGGAGCGCAAGGTCTCTAACATCCACCAGCTCTGTGATGTCCTCATGGAGGAGTGGAAGAGGACTCCAATGGCAACCTGTGAATCTCTGGTGAGCTCCATGACCAAGAGGGTTAAGGTAGTGCTGGAAAATAATGTTGGTCACACAAAATATTGACCTTTTGGGCCCAATTTGGACATTTTCACTTAGGGGTGCACTCACTTTTGTTGCCAGTGGTTTAGACATTAATGGCTAACAATGTGTTGAGTTATTTTGAGGGGACAGCAAATTTACACTGTTATACAAGATGTACACTCACTACTTTACATTGTAGCAAAGTGTCATTTCTTTAGTGTTGTCACATAAAAAGATCTAATAAAATATTTACAAAAATGTGAGGGGTGTACTCACATTTGTGAGATACTGTATATCTGTATAAAACACGAATATCATTATTTCTATCTGTCAAATAACTCTCTCCAAGAAGATAATATGCAGTTCAGTTTTGATCACCAATCCTCAGGAAAGACATTACTGAATTAGAAAGAGTTCAGCTTAGGGGAAAACAAATAATAAGATGGGTGAAGGATCTCATCTATGAGAATCTATTACATAGATTACAGTTATTCTCTCTGAAGAAGAAGCATTTAAGCGGTGATAAGATTAGAATGTACAAATATACCAAGGGTGGCTCCAAAAACTGTGAGAAATTGTTTACTCTAAGGTCCCTGAAGAGGACATGTGGCCATGAGATGAAGTTAGAATAAAGGAGCAGTAAAAACGTGAAACTCCCTCCCCCAGGAAATGGCACCAGCTGAGGGTGACAACTTGAAAAAAATTAGAAGATGTCTTCTTAGGAAGCAGAATATACAGGGCTATGAGAATTGTTAGAGAATAAATATCATACACACATACTTGGGAAACGACATTGTCTATCCACTGTCAGCGTCCCTTCTCATTAGACATGTGCAATTCGTTTCGTTTTTTTTAGTTTTTTGTTTTTTTTTTCGTTATTTTCGTTCGTTCGTTTTCATACGAATGAACGAATCGTTCGAATCATACGAATCCGAATAACGAATCGTTCGAATCGTACGAATCGGATTAACGAATCATTCGAATCGAACGAATCCGAAAAACAACGAAAATCCGTAAAAAACGAATTAGAAACAACGAATGTACTAATGAAGAAAATCCGAAAAACAAAAACGAACGAAAAAATTCGTACATTCGTAACTTTTTTTTTTTTTTTGTTGAATTGGTAATTTTCCGTGTCCCTTACAATGGTGCTGCTAAACGTGCTTCGAATGGATTGAACAAAAAAATTCGTACATTCGTAACTTTTTTTTTCGATTCGTAATTTTTTTTTTTCGATTCGTAACTTTTTTTTTTCGATTCGTAACTTTTTTTTTTTTTTTTCGATTTGTAATTTTCCGTGTCTCTATTGAACAAAAAAATTCGTACATTCGTAACTTTTTTTCCGATTCGTAACTTTTTTTTTCGATTCGTAAATTATTAAAATAATAGCATACACATTACATAAAATTATGAATTATGCTCCGATTACGAATCTACAAATGTTACGAATGTTACGAATGTACGAATAAATACGAATGCGTCCGAAAATGAAACTAACGAAAAAACGAATCAACGAAAAAATAACTCTTACGAATGTACGAATCGTTACGAATATGAACACCGACGACTTACAAATGTACGAATTGTTACGAATCAACGGAAACGAAAAAAAGAAACGAAAAAAAAACATATTTTTTCGGAAACGAAAATAAACAAATTTTTTTGTTGTGCACATGTCTACTTCTCATGTGAAATTAGTATCGGTCCGAATCTAAATTCAGACAAGTTTTTGGTTATTTTGAGATTCAGATGTATCCGAATCTCCAAATGAAATAGTAACAATTTTCATTAAAAATCATTAAAATTGATTTTGTTTATTCGTTTTCTAATGAATTCCAAAATGATTAGCATTCGGATTGGTCAAAAAATGATCGACCAATTCAAATTCTGTGTGAAGAATAGCTGGTTGTTAAGCAGTGTGCTGGGAAGCCGCCCCCCCCCCCCCACCCTTAACAAACAATGACTCATCAGCTGTCAGCGGGTTTTCCCACTGACAGCTGAAATGTAAACATAACAATGCTGGCAATACAAAATAGTAAAAAAAAAAAAGGTGGAGGTTCCCTCAATCCATATCAGGCCCTTCGGGTCTGGTTAGTTTTTAAGGAGAACCCCATACCAAAATAAAAAAAAGAAATGGCGGGGGGTCCCCCCAAAATCCAGACCCTTATCTGAGCATGCAGCCCGGCAGCTCATGGAAGGAGGGGATGAGTGAGCAGCCCCCCTCCTGGACCATACCAGGCCACATGCCCTTAACATGGGGAGGCTTTGGGGTGGGGGGATTTTGTCAATCGTCGTGATTGACGATGGATCTACATCGGGGGACATTGTTTTTAGTATTTTCATTTTTTATTTTTAATAAACTGTCCACTGTTTTTATTTATTTTTTACACTTTTTTTGGTGAATGAGTAGAGGTACAATGTACCCCATACTAATTCACCTGGGGGGGTGGGACTTCTTGTTAACCACATCAATACTGGGCACTTTCGCCCCCTTCCTTCCCAGACCAATTTTCAGCTTTCAGTGCTCTCGCACTTTCAATGACAATTGCGCGGTCATGCTACACTGTACCCAAATTACATTTTTATCATTTTTTCGCAGAAATAGAGCTTTCTTTTGGTGGTATTTATTCACGACTCCAATTTTTTTTGCGATATAAGAGAAAAAAGAGCGTAAATTTGGAAAATAATCCTTTCTATTATAAAAGAAATCCAATAAAATCGAGCTTTGGCATAAATTTAAGCCAAAATATATTTTGCTACATGTTTTTGGTAAAAAAAAAGTGTATAATAATTGGTTTGTGTGATCACGGAAAGATGTACGCAAATGATCATTGGGACATATGATTTTAGTGGGATATATGTGGGGGACAGGTGTTTTTATTATTTGGGGACATGTGTTTTGGGGACATTGTGTGGGGACATGTGTGTTTTACATTGTGTGGGGACACTAGGTTGGTGATCAGTGAGTAAAAAGCTGTAAAAAACAGCTCATACTCACTGATCCCCAGCCAGCTGCAGCGATCTGCACTCTACTCCTCACGACAACTTCTGTGTGAGGAGAGTAGAGATGATTGCCTAGCAACGGGCTCTGTGTTTACATCACATGATGGCTGTGATTGGACACGGCCATCATGTGATCAGGAGGGCCATCAGAGATGCGCTGTGCCCGGGTGACACGAGAGCATCGGGATCGCGCTGCAGCGGGATCCCCCTCCTTCTGAGGGACGTTCCTGAACGTCCACGCAGAAGGAGGAAACGCCCACCGGCCGTTTATGTACATTGGCCGGGTGGGAAGTAGTTAAAGGGGGCTTCCAGATTTGGGGGGGTTTTAGGGGAACTCACTTTTTTTTGCGTGGAGGCCCCCTTAAAATCTGTACCAGAATAAAAGGGTCTGGTATGTACAGGATATCCTTGGGAACCTCATGCTTCTGTTTTGTTTTGAATTTTTTTGTTAAGTATGTTAATCCATGCGAGACTCAAATGGGTTCACTTTAATGCCTTCCCGCCCAGCCTATTGTAAAATGATGGTCACATGGGAGCACTGTTTTTCTAGGAGGACTTCATATGACAACCTCCCAGGATTGCACCTCGTCTTGTATTGTTTTCCATGGCAGTACTCGCCCACTCCCTTTTTTTACACCCTCTTGCCTATTAGAGCAGAACATTAGCATTTTCAATTTAACTGGTTTCAATGAAGTTCAACACCTGCTGAACTCAGCATTGGCGGTTTGGCTGATCACTTCCTGCCATGCCAATGCAGAATATACCAAAACAGTCCACAAGTAGGTGTTCTGGATCTTTAACCACTTGCTTACTGGGCACTTAAACCCCCTCCTATCCAGACCAATTTTCAGCTTTCAGCGCTGTCGCATTTTGAATGACAATTGCGCGGTCATACAACACTGTACCCAAATGAAATTTTTATCATTTTTTCCCCCCAAAAAAAGATTTCTTTTGGTGGTATTTGATCACCTCTGCGATTTTTATAAAAAAAAATTTAAAAGACCGAATTTAAAAAAAAATATATATATTTTTTTTCTTTTGTTATAAAAATTTTAAATGGGTAATTTTTGTCCATCATTGATGTACGCTGATGAGGCGGCAGTGACGGGCACTGATAGGAGGCAGTGATGGGCACTGAGGGGTTACACTGATAGGCAGCACTTTTAGGTGGCACTGATTGGCAGCACTGGTGGGCATTGATAGGTGGCACTTGTGGGCATTGACAGGTGACACTTATGGGCATTGACAGGTGGCACTTGTGGGCATTACATGAGGCATAATTGCCTCTGACTTTTCGGGACCAATGTCCCTTTAATTTACAGACCTGCTTTGTGAAACTTAGCATTAATTCAACATTGTTTCTGCTGTTTTATTAATTTGTGAAACTTCGCATTAACTCAACATTGTTTCTGCTGTTTTATTCATTTCCCAGAAACCATTGCCCAAAAGCTTTTCCCTCTGTATTTAATGCTGATCACATGTATGAATATTTTTAAAACATTTGACATATCTGTATAGAAATTGTTAATGTACTGTTTTGGAAAAAAATTTTTTTGTAGCCCGTCTTTCTGGAATTACGTGAACCTCCTAGCTTTCCTTTACGCAATTGATAATATTAACCAGGATCCAGATATCTTACCCAATATCACTCTGGGCTTCCATCTATTTGATTCATGGTTGGAACCCAGAAAGGCTGTACAAAGTGTTCTGCAGATCTTATCTGGACCAAATGGGACAATTCCTAATTATTCCTGTAAAGGACAAGGCAAGCTGGCTGGTGTTATTGGAGATCACTATTCATCCACTACAATCCCAATCGCACAAATTCTTGGACTGTACAGATACACACAGGTGAGTGAAAAGTACTTGTATATTTGTAATAATATTCACTTCTGTTAATATTCAACAGAGAAAACAATATACATTTTACAAAAACATGCCAGTCTGTGAAGTTAAAGTGTATATGAACTCTAACAATTAAAGTTTTTGTAACTGCAAAGTCAGTCAAACAAATGAAGAAGACAAACCTAGCACACTCACTAAGGATTTTGTCCCATTTTCCATCATTAGGCTTCATGCATATCAGGAGCTAAAAAAATGCTGGAAAAACACTGGACCAAAAAAACGCTAAAGCAGGCTGTTTTAACAATTTAAAAAAATTGCGACAATGGGGACAAGGGCCTTCCCCACAATTCTGGCCGGTGATTGTTGGGGTCTGCGGCAACAAGGGGCCCCCAGATCCAGCCCCTCCATGTGGATGAGTATGGGGTACATAGCACCCCTACTCGTTCACCAAAAAAAAAAAAAAGTGTTGTGGAAATAAAGACAGGAGGCAACTTTTGACAAGTGCGTTATTAAAAAAATTGATTTTACCCCGGAGTAGATCCAACGTCAATCATGATGAATGCAGGTTAACCCAAAATAAAAAATAAAAAGGTCTGCACCCAACGGAGGCTCCAGCCAAATGACAGGTTCACCACCTCCCGCTGCTAAATACATTAAAAGGTGGGGCCACCCGATTATGTCACCTGGTGACCCCACCCCTTGTGATGTCCTCAGCCCAGCATGCCCCAGTCGATGACGTCACAAGGATGCAGGGCCATAGAGTGACCTCACCAAAGCACCTTGTCCTCATGTTGATGGGGCAAGGGCCTATTCCCCACAACCCTGGCCAGTGATTGTGGGGATCTGCGGGTGGAGGGTCTTTTATGCATGAATCGCTGGTAAAGCCCCTTTTAACAAAGGGGCCCCCAGACCCTGGCCCCCCCTATGTGAATGAGAATAGTACCCCTACTCATTTACTAAAATAAAGTGTTGTGTAAATAAACACAGGAGGCAGTTTTTGACAAGCCCTTTATTAAAAATAAAATAAAAAAATCTCCCAAGGAGTAGATCCAATGTCAATCACAATGAATGCTGGCTGCTGACCTGAAAAAAAAAAAGCATGCAGCCGACAAAGGCATCCAAAGACTGACAGCTAAAAAAATTAAAAGGCAGGGCCACCCAATGGTATCACTGGGTGACTCCAACCCATGTGATGTCATCTGCCCAGCATGCCCTAGTCGATGACATCATCAGGGGCAGGGCGATACGGTGACATCACTAAATCACCTTGTCCTCATGTGATGGGTACAAATGGCCTCTTCCCCAAAACCCTGGCCGGGGGGGGGTCTGCAGGCAGAGGGCTTATCGGAATCTTGAAGCCCCCTTCAACAAGGGGGCCCCAGATCCTGTCCCCCATGGGTATCTAGTAAAAAGGTAAGTCACAAGGGGGGCTATACAGTGACATCACCTGGTGCCCCTGCCCTTTAGTTTATTAGCGGTGGCAGAGCTGTCAGATGACGGGAGCCTTCATCGCGTGAGGACCTTTTTTTGGGCAGGGTCGGCGACCGGCGATCATTGTGATTGATGATGGATCTACACTGGGGGACATGGTGTTGTTTTTTTTTTTAAATAAAGGCCTTGTCAAAAACTGTGTGTTCAGTGTGTAACCCATACTCATTCACATAGGGGGGGCTGGATCTGAGGGCCCTCTTGTTAATGGGGGCTACCAGATCCCGATAAGTTCCCCCAGCACCCCCACAACCATTGGGCCAGGGCTGTGGGGAAAAATCCCTTGTCCTCATTAACATGGAGACTAGGTGCTTTGGAGGGGAGCCCCCTACCCCCTACCACAAAGCACCCCCCCATGTTGAGGGAATGTGGCCTGGTATGGTTCAGGAGGGAGGACGCTCGCCCACCCCCCTCCCCTTTCCTGGTCTGCCAAGCTGTATGCTTGGATAAGGGTTTGGTATGGATTTTGAGGGGACCCCACACTTTTTTTTTTTTTTTTCAATTTGGTGTGGGATTCCCCTTAAAATCCCCTTAAAATCCATACCACATCTATAGTGCCAGGTATGGAATGGGAGGGACCCCCGCTCTGTTTTTATATTTTTATTGCTGGCATTTTTTTTTACATTCAGCTGTTAGCGGGGAACACCAGAAACATAAAGTAGATTTCAACTAGGCTTTAAGCAAAATTAATACAAAGCTGTACTAGAGTTTGTAATTATAAATATAAATTACATCTTTATGAATATATAATGAGATAAAGGTAGTTTATCTTTTGCTGACTACTTTTTGAAAATTTGGGTAAACTGTTTTTTTTTCTGGCTACCCATAATCTGTGATCCAAAGCAAGCAGATCACAAGTAAAGCCAGGTTGATGTCGGTTCTCTTGGTTTGCATAGTTTTTCTGGGTATGTATAATTTAGCCTGATGCAGAGAAAGGTCACTGTTCTCTGTGTGAAAACAGTGGTCTCTCTGCAGAGGTCCAACATGTCCACTGATAAGCCCAAGCTATATCGTATTATACTTATGACGCTTGCTGATTGGAGAGCCACAAATCTAACTCAACCGGGGTCATTTCGTACCTCTGCAGGTAGACCACTGTTTCAACACAGAGAGCAAAGATCCTTCTCTACAGCATGCTGGCAGGGGCCGGCTTTTCTACTACAGTATATAGAATACATGTTTTGTTGTAATGCTCATGAAATGTATTTAGCTGATTTAATCTAAAAGATCATTTGTATTTTTAAATATTTGTACAGTACAGTCTCTAATTATAATTTTAGTGCCAACTGGATATGAATGTAACTTTGAAATATAGTAACATTATAGTTAATAGTCAGGGCCGATGCAAGGATTGTTGTCTTCACAGGCAATAGCATTTTTGCAGCCCCCACAATCTCCCCCCCACCCCCTCGTCTCCACAATGCATACCGGATGTCCTCTGCTCTGACCATCTCACAGTGGATGGTGTCAGAAGGGTAGTGGAAGGTGTCAATCAGTAGAGAAATGGATAGTGTCAGTATGGCTGTGGACTTTGTCATTAGGGCAGAGAGCGGGGTCAATAGAACAGTGGATGGTGTCAATAGGGCAGTGGACAGTATCAGTTGTTTTTACCTTTGTTTTTTTGTTTTTTTTTCATTATTTTCTAAAAAAAATGATTATCCCTACCCGCCCATAGTCAGATGACATCCACAGATGGGTTCTCCCATCCTGGGTGGACGTCATATGACGTCCTCATCTTTCCGGCCGTCTAGGATGTGCCCGTGCTGCCGGTGACACTCGTGCGCGCCCGCCACGTTTCTCGGGACCCGGTGCACGTGCCCGGAACCCGCGATGTCCACCGGGCCCCCGCGATTGCCCGTTAACCGAGCAGGAGCATGGATTCTACCAAAAATATGTAGAAGAATACATATTGGTCTAACCTGAGGAAATTTATTTATTTTTTTTAAATAATGGAGATATTTATTATAGCAAAAAGTAAAAAATATTGTATTTTTTTTCAAAAGTGTCGCTATTCTTTTGTTTATAGCACAAAAAATAAAAACCGCAGAGGTGATCAAATACCACCAAAGAAAGCTGCATTTGTGGGGAAAAAAGGGATATGTTCCAGTGAATGCTAAAGTGTAAAACCTAATGTGAAAAGAAGGCCTCACGGTCCCCTAGAGCATAGGCAAGGTCACCATTGCGATCAACAAAGCTCCACCAGTGCCACTCTCCATTCTGATACCCTAAAGCGACTGTCTAAGCAGCCTTATGCTGGTGGTCAGCCCTGTTAATAGTTAATCCTCCTCCTTTTCAGATCAGCTATGGAGCCACTGATTACTCATTAAGTGACAGACTCCTTTACCCGCATGTATTCAGGACCGTTCAGAATGATTATGTCTATTATTTAGCAATTGCCAAACTAGTGAAACATTTTGGCTGGAATTGGGTTGGAATACTTTTTTCAGACAATGATACCGGAGAGAATGAAGTGCAAATTCTGAAGAGAAATTTGGCTTCCCAGGAGATTTGTGTGGCTTTTGAAAAAAGAATGACCGTGAATTCCGCTACAATGGATCAGTGGAGAGACACACTTAGTAAAGTGCCTTGTAAAGTTTTAATACTTTGTGGTTCCTTCACAAGCAATGCTCGGGGATACCTTTATGAATACTCTCGGGTCAATGGAAACAATATGCTTATCCTTCCCCCAGGCTGGACTTCAGGTGAAATCAAGATGATAACCTTTTTCATAAATTTTATAACAAGTTTGTCTTTACAGTTGTTAGATCCACAAATTCTTATTGATGAAAGTCAGTTTGATGACAATCTATTGTCAAGACATTCACAAACTGGACAGCTGATGGATAATCTGATCATTACATTTTACAATAAAACATCAACTCAAAATGGTAAAAATATTTATTTCCAAAACTTTACTATTTTTAGTCAGAGTTTCATAAAAGTCCTATTTCCACAAATTAAAGGAAGTATGCTTTGCAGAGAAACTCTACGAGTGTATATTGCAGTAGAAGCTATGGCTGAAGCTATACATTTTTTCAACAAGTTTAATCACAGTTTTAATATTAACAGATTTAAGCAGGTAAAACCGCAGTGCAATAGTCTGTAAATAATTTTTTAGAATTTCTTTTTGTATAGAAACATAAGAAGGTACTTTGACCAAACATTTTGGGTTTGTTATAATTATTCTACAGGATTTATAGAGCGCCAAATGTTTGCACAGTGCTTTACAAAATAAAGGGAAACAGTACAGTTACAATATAATTCAATGCAAGAGGGTTAGGAGGGCCTTGCTCATGGGAGCTCACAATCTAAAAAGAGGTTTCAAGTAATACAAAGGGTAATAACTGTATTGGATGAGATAATGAGAAAATAAAAGTATAGGTTTTAGGTGGTGGCAGGATAGGCTTCCCTGAATAGATGGGTTTTCAGTGATTGCCTGAAGGCAGACAGAGCAGGAGCTAGCCAGACAGATTGCATTAGAATGTTTCAATGGATGAAAGGGTCTCTGAAGTAGTCTTGGAGGAGCTCATAGGAGAAGGTGTTGAGGAAGTTAGAGAGCAGGAGGTCTTGCAGGAGCGGAGAGGATGGTTGGAATAATATTTTGAGATGAGGTTGTTGAAGTAGCTCCTCAGGTCAGGGCTCTTGTTAGTAGTTAGAATTTTAGTTGTTAGATGAGTGCAAGCCAGTGGAGAAATTGGCAAAGAGGGTTGGTGGTTAATGAGCTGTTAGTTAGGTGCATACATCTAGCAGCAGCACTATAGCTGGGATAACCTGTGTAGCTGTAGGCAGTAGGCCAATGAGGGGGAAGGTATTATAGTCAAGGTGAGGGATACTAAGAGAGTGAATTTGTATGTTGGTGGTGTCATTGGCAAGAAGGAGTGCATTTTGGAGATATTATGGAGATTAAGGTAGCAAGGTTTGCACAGTGATTGGCTGTGGAATCAAAAGGAGAGGTTAGAGTCCAGGATTACGCCTAGCATGCTAACATGAGGGGATGGACTAATGAATGTGTACATTTTAAAGGAAAAAAAGTCATTTAAAAGTCGTCGTGGCTATTAATGAATTGTCGGTCCTGAAAATACACATAAAAGTCATTGAAAAAAACGGCATGGGATTCCCCCACAGTCCATTACCAGGCCCTTTGGGTCTGGTATGAATATTAACCACTTTAAGATCAGCCTCATTTTGGATTTTAGGTGTTTACATGTTTAAAACTGTTTTTTTTTTGCTAGAAAATTACTTAGAACCCCCAAACATTATATATTGTTTTTTTTTATAACACCCTAAAGAATAAAATACACCGTATTTGTGCAGCGGTCTTACAAGCGCACTTTTTTGGGAAAAAAAATAAAACAACAGTAAAGTTAGTCCAATTATTTTATATATTGTGAAAGATAATGTTACGCCAAGTAAACTCATACCCAACATGTCACGCTTCAAAATTGCGCCCGCTCGTGGAATTGCGTCAAACTTTTACCCTCAAAAATCTCCATAGGCGACGTTTAAAAAATTCTACAGGTTGCATGTTTTGCGTTACAGAGGAGGTTTAGGGCTATAATTATTGCTCTCACTCTACCGATTGTGGCGATACATCACATGTGTGGTTTGACCACCGTTTTCATATGCAGACGCTACTCACGTATGCGTTCGCTTCTGCGCGCGAGCTCGTCGGGACCGGGCGCTTTAATTTTTTTTTTTATTATTATTATTTATTTTACTTGATTTTATTTATTTTTACACAGTTTGTTTTTTAAAAAAAAATTGGATCACTTTTATTCCTATTACAAGGAATGTAAACATCCCTTGTAATAGAAAAAAAGCATTACAGGTCCTCTTAAATATGAGATCTGGGGTCAAAAAGTCCTCAGATCTCATATTTGGACTTAAATGCAAAACAAAAACAAAATTGTCATTTGAAAAAATGACAACAAAAAAATGTTCCTTTAAGAGGTATGGACAGAAGTGACGTTTTAACTTCGCTTCCGCCCTGCTATGATATAGAGACGGGCGGGGGCCATCTTAGCCTCACTCGTCTCCATACCCAGCAGACGGCTCCGGTAAGCGGCGGAGGGCGCGGGAGAGCGGTGGGAGGGGTGGGGGCACCTCTCCTGCCACCGATAACGGTGATCTTGCGGCGAATCCGCCGCGGAGACCACCATTATCATAAACACGACCGGCGCCTGAAGAGATGGATATCTCGGTTGTGGCAGCAGCTTCTGCCGTTACCGAGATATCCCTCTTCAAAAAAGGGACGTACATCGCCGCAAGCTGGTCGTAAATTGGGAACCCTGAACCAAATTTTTTTTTTAAAATGCGTGGGGGTCCCCCCAAATTCCATACCAAACCCTTTAGGTCTGGTATGGATATTAAAATCTCTGCTCCCTAAAAAACTGACATTTTTAAAACTTTTTTTTGCATTGATACATGTCCCCTGGGGGAAGGACCCAGGTCTCCAAACACTTTTTATGACAATAACTTGCATATTAACCTTTAAAATTAGCATTTTTGATTTCTCCCATAGACTTTTAAAGGGTGTTCCGTGGCTTTCAAATTTGCCGCGAACACCCCAAATTGTGCGCTATTCGGCTCATGTTTGACCCAAACATAAAGCCCATCCCTAGTCATCGGATAGTGTCCGGCCCGTACTTGCGCAGTACGGAGGACAAGGAGATTACGGAAATCTCTGAAGATGAACGGCACCTGAGTGCAGGTTCAAGCCCCACCATTTAAGTGGACAAATGGTAGCACATAGTAACTGGGCCCCTCGTGGGCTCGCTTCGCTCGCCATGCTTCAGGCACAGCCTCGCTTCGCTCGGCTTGAACCTCGGATGGTGGGGCTTGAACCTGGACTCACCATGCAGGCGCCGTTCGTCTTTGGAGATTTTCGGAATTCCCTTGTCCTACGTACTGTGCAAGCGCAGTACAGGGCGGACACTATCTGACAGTGGACAGAATTCGACACATCACTGGCCTTACCCAGCCATTGTTGTATTTTTGATCTTTCTCACTCTTTTGGGGTGTACCCTAATTAAAAAAAATTTAACCACTTTCAGCCCCGGACCATTTGGCAGCCAAAGGACCAGAGGTCTTTTTTCAATTTCGCACTGCACTACTTTAACTGGTAATTGCGCGGTCATGCAATTTTGTAACCAAACGAAATTTGCGTCCTTTTCTTCCCACAAATAGAGCTTTCTTTTGATGGTATTTGATTGCCTCTGTGATTTTTATTTTTTGCGATATAAACGGAAAAAGAGCGAAAATTTTGAAAAAAAAAAGAGATTTTCTACTTTTTGTTATAAAAAAAATCTAATAAACTCAATTTTAGTCAAACATTTGGGCCAAAATGTATTCAGCCACATGTCTTTAGTAAAAAAAATGCCAATAAGCGTATATTTATTGGTTTGCGCAAAAGTTATAGCGTCTACAAACTAGAGTACATTTTCTGGAATTTACACCGCTTTTAATTTATGACTGCCTATTTCATTTCTTGAGGTGCTAAAATGGCAGAGAAGTACAAAACCCCCCCAAATGACCCCATTTTGGAAAGTAGACACCCCAAGCTATTTGCTGAGAGGCATGTTGAGCCCATTGAATATTTTTTTTTTTAGTCCCAAGTGATTGAATAAAGACAAAAATAAAAAAGATTTTTTTTTTTTTCAAAAAGTTGTCACTAAATGATATATTGCTCACACATGCCATAGTTATATGTGGAATTGCACCCCAAAATACATTTTGCTGCTTCTCCTGAGTATGGGGATACCACATGTGTGGGACTTTTTGGGAGCCTAGCCGCGTACGGGGCCCCGAAACCCAAGCACCGCCTTCAGGATTTCTAAGGGTGCAAATTTTTGATTTCACTCCTCACTACCTATCACCGTTTCGAAGGCCATAAAATGCCAAAATAGCACAAAACCCCCCCAAATGACCCCATTTTGGAAAGTAGACACCCCAAGCTATTTGTTGAGAGGCATGGTGAGTATTTTACAGCTCTCATTTGTTTTTGAAAATGAAGAAAGTAAAGAAAAAAAATTTTTTTTTTTTTTTTTTTCAATTTTCAAAACTTTGTGACAAAAAGCGAGATCTGCAAAATACTCACCATACCTCTCAGCAAATAGCTTGGGGTGTCTACTTTCCAAAATGGGGTTATTTTGGGGGGTTTTATGCCATCTGGGCATTCCATGGCCTCCGAAACTGTGATTGGCAGTGAGAAGTGAAATAAAAAAATTACACCCTTAGAAAGCCTGAAGGCGGTGATTGGTTTTTGGGGTTCCGTACGCAGCTAGGCTCCCAAAAAGTCCCACACATGTGGTATCCCCGTACTCAGGAGAAGCAACAGAATGTATTTTGGGGTGTATTTCCACATATGCCCATGACATGTTTGAGCAATATATCATTTAGTGACAACTTTTTGTAAAAAAAAATATATATATTTTTTTTTTTTCATTATTCAATCTCTTGGGACAAAAAAAAAAAATATTTAATGGGCTCAACATTGCTCTCATCAAATAGCTTGGGGTGTCTACTTTCCAAAATGGGGTCATTTGGGGGGGGTTTGAACTGTCCTGGCATTTTATGCACAACATTTAGAAGCCTATGTCACACGTCACCCACTCTTCTAACCACTTGTAGACAAAGCCCTTTCTAACACTTTTTGTTTACATGAAAACATATTTTTTTTTTGCAAGAAAATTACGTTGAACCCCCAAACACTATATATAATGTTAAAGCAAAGGCCCTACAGATTAAAATGGTGGGTGTTGCATTTTTTTTTTCCACACAGTATTTGCGCAGCGATTTTTCAAACGCATTTTTTGTGGAAAAAATACACTTTTTTTTATTTTAATGCACTAAAACACACTATATTGCTCAAATTTTTGATGAAATAAAAAATATGATCTTAGGCCGAGTACATGGATACCAAACACGACATGCTTTAAAATTGCGCACAAACACGCAGTGGCGACAAACTACATACATTTTTAAAAGCCTTTAAAAGCCTTTACATGATACCACATTAGATTCACGGAGGAGGTCTACTGCTAAAATTACTGCCCTCGATCTGACCTTCGCGGTGATACCTCACATGCATGGTGCAATTGCTGTTTACATATGACGCCAGACCAACGCTTGTGTACGCCTTTGCGCAAGAGAAGGGGGGGCAGGGGTGCTTTTTTTTTTTTTTTTTGGTTTTTTTTTATTTATTTAGCTTTTTTATTTTATTTTTAAACTGTTCCTTCCATTTTTTTTCTTTGTTATGATTTTTATTGTTATCTCAGGGAATGTAAATATCCCCTATGATAGCAATAGGCAGTGACAGGTACTCTTTTTTTGAAAAAATTGGGGTCTATTAGACCCCAGATCTTTCCTCTGCCCTCAAAGCATCTGACCACACCAAGATTGGTGTGATAAAATGCTTTCCCAATTTCCCAATGGCGCGGTTTATATCCGGGAGGGGGGACATTCCCTCCCACTGCTTGTAAAAGCAGTCTAGAGGCTAATTACCCGCTAGAATTGCTTTTACATGAAAGCCGATCACTGGCTGAAAAGAATGATACCAAGATGATACCTAAACCTGCAGGCATCATTCTGGTATAACCATTCAAAGTCCAGCAACATACTGGACATATATTGTAATCTTTTTTTTTTCATGCAGCCTCTTGGCTGAACGAAAAAAAGAGATTGATTGGTGGGTATGCCCACCATTAGAATACCTCCCTTCATCCACCCACTTCTAATGATGGGCATACATGCACCATTTATATATGCCGATGCATGGGGGCATCCTCCCGCAAAAGTTATGCCGTGTACACACGGTCGGAATTTCGACCGTATGTACGTGGCATTAGGAGCCAATCGCTCCTCCCCCCCCCTGCTGCCCCCATGCTTCGGCATATATGCTCTTTTTTTTAACTGTGGTGGTGAAATCACCTCCTACAGCGTTGGAGTCGCGGCTTTATGTATCGTGGGAGCAAACGCTGTTGCTGTCAAGATAAATAAATCCGCGTTGCAACTGAATGGCGCACCTGAAAACAAAAAAATGCTTAACACTAAAACACAGTAAACAAAATTACATACCTGAAAAGCAAGCATGATAAAACATGATAAAACATAATAAAACATTGCAGAATAGAATGGAGTAAAAAAAGAGCAACAATAGAGAGAGAATAGAGTGAGAGAGAGAACAATAAAACGACAACTATTTTTATTTTTTTTATTTTTTTGAGATTCACAGGTAAAAAAGCTCCTGACTGAAGCGACTGAATCAAAACGCTACCACAAAAAAAATGTTAGCGATCGCAGGGATCAGGCCTGACTCTGCGAACGCTGCAGTTATGTGTGCTTAGTGTTTTGTAAGTGACAGTGATCGATCGATACTGCACTTGGGTGGGCTGGGCTGGGCGGAGGGGGAAAACGCAGGTGCTAGCAGGTATCTGGGCTGATCCCGCTAACAATGCGTTTTTTTTTTTTGGAACCCTAAACTGCTGGGACGCTAGTATAGATCTGATCAGATCAGATATTGATCTGTTCAGATACTGTACCACTAAGGGAGGTGTATGCTTTGCGCGTGGGTGTTTGCGGTACTGGCACTAACCTGGGGCGACGCAGACCTTATTTGACCCTAAAACCTAATTGATATCACCCGCCGGGCGATCAGGGGGTTAAACCGTTATTGGGTAATAAATGGCGGGTGCCCTGACAGTATAAAAAATAAAGCTAACTAACCAGCGTCACCCGTAACAGTAATACAAAAAAAAACTGGTTACCTAGCGACACTAATGCAGCGATCAGAAAAACGATCGCTTAGTGACACTGGCAAAAGGGGGTGAAAGGGTTAACTAGGGGCAATCAGGGGGTTAAAACCTTTATTAGGTAATATATGGGGGTACCTGACGCTATATAAAAACCTGACGGGGAACCTAAATAACGAAATAACTAACTGGCTAACCAGCGTCACCAGTGACAGTTATACAGTGATCACTGGTGAAAGGGTTAACTCTAGGGGCAATCAGGGGTTAAAACCTTTATTTAGGTTGTAATATGGGGGTACCTGACCTATAAACCTATTTATGAACCTATATAAACATGGCGGTTACCTAAAAAAAAAAAATGGTTACCTAGCGACACTAATGCAGCGATCAGAAAAACGATCGCTTAGTGACACTGGCAAAAGGGGGTGAAAGGGTTAACTAGGGGCAATCAGGGGGTTAAAACCTTTATTAGGTAATATATGGGGGTACCTGACGCTATATAAAAACCTGACGGGGAACCTAAATAACGAAATAACTAACTGGCTAACCAGCGTCACCAGTGACAGTTATACAGTGATCACTGGTGAAAGGGTTAACTCTAGGGGCAATCAAGGGGTTAAAACCTTTATTTAGGTTGTAATATGGGGGTACCTGACCTATAAACCTATTTATGAACCTATATAAACATGGCGGTTACCTAAAAAAAAAAAATGGTTACCTAGCGACAGCAGTGACACTAATACAGCGATCAGAAAAACGATCGCTTAGTGACACTGGCAAAAGGGGGTGAAAGGGTTACCTGGGGGGCAATCAAGGGGTTAAACCTTTATTAGGGGGGGGTAGGGGGCTACCTTGGACCTAAAACTAACTGCACTGACAGTTATTACAGTCACACTGACACTAAATGCAGTGATCAGTAAAAAAATGATCACTGCAATTAGTGACACTGTGACTGGGGGGGGAGGGGGTGATCTGGGGGGTGATCTGGGGGTGACAGGGGGGTGTTTTGTGTGCCTATGTGTACTGGTGTCAGTGTACTGTTGGTGCACTAACCTTTAGACGTTCACAGCTCGGCGTTCCGGTCACATAGACCGGCGCACCGAGCGTGACATCACTTCCTCTGCCTGTGTTTTGATTGACACAGACAGAGGAAGCATCTGATTCGCCAGGAGCGATCGCGAGGGGGTGGCCAGAAACCACTGGCCGTCCCCTCATCCCGGATCGCTCCTGAAGCGATCCCGACCGTCCCCCCGGCCGGGGGGGGGTCCGATCGGACCCCCCACCCGCCGGAAGAATGGCACGTACAGGTACGTGGTTCTGCCTGTACGTGCCATTCTGCCGACGTATATATACAGGGGGCGGTCGGCAAGTGGTTAAAAGTTCTTTTTTAGAGCCATTTTAGTCCTCAAAAGTTCAGGTCTCCATTGACTTCAATGGGGTCAAGTTCGGTCCCGAACTCAAACTTTTTTCCGAAGTTCGGCTGAACCCGTCGAACCCGAACATCCAGGTGACCGCTCAACTCTAGTTACATGGGGAATTTATGTGATAGACCAATACAAAGTGGCACATAATTGTGAAGTGGAAGGAAAATCATAAATAGTTTTCAAATTTATTTACAAATATGTGAAAAGTGTGGTGTGCATTTGTATTCAGCCCCCTTTACTCTGATACCCCTATCTAAAATCTAGTGGAACCAATTGCCTTCAGAAGTCACCTAATTAGTAATAGAATCCACCTGTGTGTCATTTAATCTCAGTATAAATACAGATGTTCTGGGAAGACCTCAGAGGTTTGTTAGAGAACCTTAGTGAACAAATAGCATCATGAAGGCCAAAGAACACACCAGACAGGTCAGGAATAACGTTGTAGAGAAGTTTAAAGCAGGGTTAGGTTATAAAAAAAAAACAAGCTTTGAACATCTCACGGATTACTGTTCAATCCATCATCCGAAAATGGAAAGAGTATGGCACAACTGCAAGCCTACCAAGACATGGCCGTCCACCTAAACTGCCAGGTTGGGCAAGGAGAGCATTAATCAGAGAAGCAGCCAAGAGGTCCATGGGAACTCTGGAGGAGCTGCAGAGATCCACAGCTCAGGTGGAGGAATCTGTCCACAGGACAACTATTAGTCGTGCTCTCCACAAATCTGGCCTTTATGGAAGAGTAGCAAGAAGGAAGACATTGTTGAAAGAAAGCCATAAAAAGTCCAGTTTGCAGTTTGTGAGAAGCCATGTGGGGGACACAGCAAACATGTGGAAGAAGGTGCTCTGGTCAGATGAGACCAACATTTAACTTTTTGGTCTAAACGCAAAACCTTTTATAATTTTATATGAAATGAAATTCCAATACCTATAATTTAATACCGTATATACTCGAGTATAGGCCGTCCCGAGTATAAGCCGAGGCCCCTAATTCACCACAAAAAACTGGGAAAAACCCATTGACCCGTGTATAAGCCGAGGGTAAAAAATGCAGCAGCTACTGTAAGTGGAAAAGAGGGTCAGCAATGTCCATCTGCAGCTGCATGCCCCCCTGTACAGACCCCCCCTGTGTCCCCAGTCTCGCTCTGTCCCCCCACACGCGCCATTCTAAAATTACAAAAGCCGCGCCTCCTCCTCCTCCTCGTCCGTGATAGGAGGAACGCTGTTTTCCCAGCAGTCAGTGTGCAGTGTTCCGCCTATCACGGACGTCCTCTCATCCTCATCCATGAGATGAGAATGACAGGACGTCCGTGATAGGCGGAACACTGCACACTGACTTACTGCTGGGAAAATTAGTGTCCGCCTATCACGGACGGGCTGGAGGAGGAGGCGCGGCTTTTGAAAACTGCCGTCTGTCTGCATGACACGCTGTTTATGTAGGCAGACGTCGGTGACTCGAATATAAGCCGAGGGGGGGACTTTGAGCCCTAAAAAAAGGGCTGAAAATCTCGGCTTATATTCGAGTATATACGGTAGTTAGAAAGGGTACCCTTTGTCCCAAAAATGCCTTACTAATCAAGGAAGTCTGATAACTCAAGTGTAAGCAAAATGCTTACCTCAGCCGGCTGATTATCAGAAATTCCCGGATCGTCTCAAGCAACTCATTTCTGATTCTCAGGGCAACCTGTAAATCCTCTCCTGGCTGGCTCGCCACCTGACCTGGACATTTTATTGATGGGCAACTCCTATTCTCATATTGATTAGTGGTTTCAAATTAATAATAACTACTGCAGTAGGGGACACAAAAGATACACTCAGCATCTTTCCAAATAACTGTTCTGCTTTATTATGACACAATTGAAGGTTTTTATACACATGATTACGTAGGTGTCACATTAATATTACAATTGAACGTTTATGGTAAAAAGGGGAGTTACATAGGCAGAATAATTCTAATCAGGACTCAAAAGAATGCAAACATGTACTGAAAACATTATTAGCGCCGTGTGCACAGTGAGGGCAGTGTGCAATACATATAAAATAGTATACATGTGCGATTTGTTTCGTACGAATCTGAAATATGAATTTTTATGCATACGAAATTTCGTATACAAACTTCAGATCCAAATTCCGTTACAACAGAATAGGACAGAATGTTCGTTAACTACGATTATTCGTTATGATGAAGTTAAAAACCCCAGGAAATCAGCACAGCACAGGGATGGTGGGAGCCCCTCATAATGCTAAATTCATCATAACGAAAATTCGTAATTGTTACGAAAAGTTAACGAACCTAAAAGTTAGAAACCCAGGAAGTCCGCACAGCACAGGGATGGTGGGAGCCCCTCATAATGGGCACAGCGGGTGTACACTCAGACCCGGGAACTCAGCACAGGGATGGTGGGAACCCCTCATGATGGGCACAGTAGGTGTACAGACCCGGGAACTCAGCACAGGGATGGTGTGAACCACTTATAATGGGCACATCGGGTGTGCAGACCCGGGAACTCAGCAGTCAGCACAGGGATGGTGGTAACCCCTCATAATGGGCACAGCGGGTGTACAGACCTGGGAACTCAGCACAGGGATGGTGGGAACCCCTCATAATGATAAATTCATCATAACAAAAATTTGTAATTGTTATGAAAAGTTAACAAACCTAAAAGTTAAAAACCCAGGAAGTCAGCACAGCACAGGGATGGTGGGAGCCCCTCATAATGATAAATCCATAATAACAAACATTTGTTATTTTTACGAAAATTTTACGAATCTCACAAAAATTCGTACTTCTTACGAATCCAAATTGAATTTCGGACACGAATTAGGAAATACAATTTTTTTTTAATACGAAACGGAACGAAACAAAACAAATTTTTTGATGGTGCACATGTCTACAAAATAGAATACAATTATATACAGAACTTACAAATTTCCTTAACACTAACTAACGAATAATAACTAACTATTAAATTATAGGCATTGGAATTTCTTTTCAAATTCGGCTGTTAGTGAACGTAACGAATACGAATTTATCCGAAGTTACGAATTATACGAAATAAAGAATGCCGCATCTAAACAAATGGAATAAAACAAAATAATAATAAATAATAATAATACGTTTTTATTATTATTATTATTATTATTGTTATTTATTATTATAAATTAGCTATGTTCCATTTGTTTAGATATGGCATTCATTATGATGGATAATTCGTAACTTCTGATAAATTTGTAACAGCTAAATTTGAAAGGAAATTCCAAAACCTATAATTTAATAGTTAAGTTATTAGTTAGTTATTATTTCAGATTTTCGAGTTTTCGGGTTTTTGAAGTTTTGGATTTTTGATCTTTTTTTTAGATTTTTGTTCTTTAGAATTTTTCGGATTTTCAGTCTTATTTTTAGATTTGGGAATTTCCGAATTTTCTGGATTTTTGAATTCTGAATTTCTGAATTTCTGAATTTTCAAAATTCGGAAATTCCAATTTTCGCATTTCCGAATCTCTGAATTTCCAAAATTTTGAATTTTGTTTTTTATTTTTGTTTACAAACTATTTTATTAGGTGCAAAAGGTGGTACAAAAAGAGTACAAAAATATGTCGAAACATTGACAGTAATAACAAGTTTTACATATGTAACATTGTAAGATACAAATGATTGAGTTAGTAGTCTTAGTTATGGTACAAACATTTTGATTATGGTATATAGTACATTATTACGAATAGACTGGTGCTTTATGTGTAGACATTCTCAGGATGGATTAAAAAAGGATATGGAATGTTTATACCACGGATCCCATTTTTTATTATATAAATGGATGGTGTTCTGAATTGTATGAAATATTTTTTCCATAAGGTTGATGTTGTTAATTCTAGTTTTTAAATGTTCTAAAGGAACTGATTGGGATTTCCAATGATATGCAATTAACCAGTGAATAGCAACACGTATGTACTAATCTAGTATTGTGCGTAGAGAGACCGATAACAGGTGCGAATAAGAGACAACTGTGTGGGGTAAGGACAATGTTGTTATTTGAGATTATAGAGGTGAACCTTTCTAACTGTTTCCAAATATGTGTAATCTTATTACAGTCCCAAAATATATGTATGTATGAACCAGGGGTATCACAGCCTCTGAAGCATGTTTGTGGTGTTGTGGGGAATATGGAGTGTAGTTTGACTGGGGTATAGTACCATCTGGTGAATAGTTTCATTGCTGTCTCCTTAACTGTGATAGATCTAGTGCATTTATGTAAGTTGTTAATGCATGTATCCCAGTTTTGGACAGAGAAAGAGATGTTTAATTCTTGTTCCCATTTGAGCATGTATGGTAGTTTGTTTGTTTCTGTGTTGTTGATTAAGTTTGAATATATCTCTGATAAAAGGCCAGATTTTCTTGGGGACTTTAGACATATGTTTTCGTAAAATGAGGGTGGGGGGGAGTTTGTTGTTTGAAAATTTGTGTTAAAAAAATGTCTGATCTGCAGGAATTTATGAAACTCAGTGTTAGGAATTTGGTGTTTGCTCTTTAGAGAAGAGAATGAGGTAAAATTATTATTATCTATGAAATTTGTGAGAGATGTCAAATTGTTGTTAATCCACCATGAAAAGTCAGCTATATCATTATTATTATAGGAAAATTTTGGGTCACAGATGAAGGAGGCGTGTGGGGGAGACTTAGATATAAGGTTGAATTTTTTACTATATAGTTTCCATAGATGATACGATTGTGAGACTATTTGATTGAGGGCATCGATGGTGTGGTTCGCGATCTTGTTTCCCCATAATATGCCTGAGATGGAAAAGGGTTTAATGGAATCTCTTTCAAATGTGACCCATGGAATTTTGGGATTGAGAATATGCCATTGTGCCATCTGAGACCATCTAGCTGATAGGTAGTATAGCCAAAAATCTGGGAGGCCGAGACCTCCGTATCTTTGTGGTTTGAATAATACCGCTTTTGGTAAGCGAGGATGAGAGTCTAGCCATATGAATTTATTGATATCTGATTGGAATTTGGTTACCATTACTTTATTTAGTCTAATTGGGAGTGCCCTGAAGAGGTACAGTATTTTGGGTAAGATGGTCATTTTAACTGCTGTGATTCTGCCTAAGAATGATATTTTGAAGGATTTCCACATTTTTAGTGTCGATCTTAATTTTTGCATTAGGGGTATATAGTTTTTGGAAGAAAGATCTTTGATATTGGGGGTAAGGAAGATACCTAAATATGAGAGTGATTCAAATGACCAGGAGAAACTAAAGGAGGCGCGTAGGGATTCTAATTGGGGTGGCGGGATGTTAATTGGTAAACCAATAGATTTGGAGACATTTACTGTGAGGCCTGATAAAGAAGCAAAGGTATTAAGGGTTTGTAAGAGGTTTGGTAGGGCAATATTTGGTTGTGTAAGGAAGAGGATCATGTCATCGGCGTACATACTAAGTTTATATGTGGCAGTGTTTGTTGAATAGCCTTTAATGTCTGGGTTTAGAAGGATTGCTGTTGCTAAGGGTTCTATAGCGAGGGCAAAAAGAAGTGGAGAGAGGGGACAGCCTTGTCTTGTGCCTCTGCCTATTCTGAAAAAGTCAGAATTACAACCAGGTAGTCTTATTCTGGTGGAGGGGTTGTGATAAAGAGCATGAAATGCATGGGTAAATTCTCCATTAAAGCCATATTTATTTAGTATTATGTCTAGGAAGTTCCAGGAGACACTATCAAAGGCTTTGTTGATGTCTAAGCTTAATAATAAAACTGATTTGGAGTTGATGTTTGCGTCTTGAATGTGGTTAGTGACTAATCTTATATTGTCGGTGATTTGTCTGCCTGGTATGAATCCTGATTGGTAGGGGGAAATCAAGGAGGGGATTATTGAGGATAATCTGTTTGCTAAGAGTCTGCTGAAAATTTTGAGGTCGTTGTTTATTACTGAAATTGGTCTATAATTTTGGGGTAACGTGTGATCTTTGTTTGGTTTTGGAATAAGGGACATATTCGCTAGCAACATTTCTTCTGGGAATTGGTCTCCTTTTAGAATACTGTTATATAGTTTTGCAAGGTTTGGTATTAAAAGTTGGTGATATTGTTTGTAATAAAAGGAGGAGAAACCATCAGGGCCTGGAGCTGAGTTTTTCTTAAGAGATTTAATTATTAGGAGTAATTCGTCTTCTGTGCAAGGGGCGTTTAATTTCTCTACTTGTGTTTGGGTTAGTTTGGGTAAAGGAATTTTATCTAGCCAGGAGAGTGTCGAGGGTGGGATCGGTGTGGAAGGTGCGGAGAGTAGGTTTGAATAAAATTTTTTGAAGATAGATAGAATGTCTTGGGGGTGAGTAATTAATTGATTGGAGTTATTCCTAAGTTTATATACATGTGTGGGTTTTATAGATTGATTAAGCTTTCGTGCGAACATTGTAGAATATGTATTGCTGGATAAAAAGAATTTTGCTTTTGACCACCTAAGTGCTTTTTCTGCTTTGAATGTAAGTAATGAGTTTAACTCAGTACGCTTTTGGGAGATTGTTTTAAAGATCACGGGATCATGTGTGTTTGTGTGGATTTTATATAGGTTATTAAGGTCTTTAGTGAGGGAATGGATTTTCTCCCATTTTAATTTGTTACATTTTGCTGCACGCTTGATGAGGTGGCCTCTTAATACTGCCTTATGAGCTAGCCACAATGAGGAAGGGGAGATATCAGGGGTTGAGTTAAGAGAAGTATTCTTTAATTTCTGATGCAATCTCTTGTTGGTGAGTGGGATCTGTTAGTGCTTCATTAATTCTCCATGAGTATGGAGTAGGGGTGAGTCCAATAAATTGTGTGCTAAGGGAGACTATGTGGTGGTCTGACCAGGAGCAAGGGTGTATAGCAGCATCTTGTGTGTTTGCTAAAATTATAGGGGTGCAGAATATATGATCAATGCGTGAATATGAGTCGTGTGGGTGTGAGTAGAATGTGTATTCTCGTGCGCCCACATTCAATGCTCTCCAAGAGTCAATCAGTTGTAAATCGTTTATGTGTGAAGTTGTTGTTTTAGAAAAGGTTTTAGAAGTCTGATTTTGTTTACTACGGTCTAGGTTGGGTTGGAGGACTGAATTAAAATCTCCGCCTAAAATGATATGTGGAGAATGGAATTGTTGGAGTTTGTTAAAGAATTGTATAAAGAAGGTGGATTGTGTCTCATTTGGTGCGTAAACATTGGCAATTGTAATGTCTCTACCTGAAAGGGTGCCTTTAATTATAATATACCTGCTGTCAGGGTCCTTGTAAACCTGCTGAACCTCTATAGGAAAAGATTGATGGAATAAGACTGCAACTCCTTTGGTCTTAGAGGAGGTAGTAGTGTAAAATGATTGATTGAAAGCTTTGTGGAAAAAAGTGGGGTGACCATCTTTAATGAAGTGAGTTTCTTGCAACATTATTACTTTTGCATTTAGTTTTTTATAGTGTATAAAGGCTTTTTTCCTTTTGTTTGGGGAGTTGAATCCCTGCACATTATGTGAAACTACTGTGATAGTCATGGTGTTATATTAATTTTCAGTGAGGCGTCAGGAAGTGATATCCATAAATGGGGGAAGTGAGGCCCAAATACTGATGTTCTATGAAAATATGAGGTCAGCCAGGTGTACAAGGATATAGTAAAAGATAACGTTTTCATAAATATATGCGGTTCAAGGTATAGTAAAAGAATTGTACCATATTTGTAAGTGTAGCATACCATAATTGTACCATATTTGTATACGTTTGTAACAATTAAGATGTAATCATCAAAACTTTGGATAGATATAACATTGTAATGTAGAAAAAGAATCGAAAGTGTGGGGATGGGAAAAAAAAGGTTTCCCAACCGACAGTGAAATCTAATTAGACCGGCTGGTCTAAAACTCAGTTTTAATACTTTACCATCTGGTTTATTGTGGTTAACAACCAGCAGCAAAAAAAGGCTGGTAAGGAAAAAAATGGATTCACATTTCAGAAGGATGTGTAAGATCCCCCCGAAATGAGGAAGCATAGTAACTGAGTGTGGGAAAATCATGGCGGCACAGGGGGGGTAGCCGCGTTAGTTGGTTTACATTGTAGGACTGTGCAATAAATGTGTAAGTTTCCGTGGAAAAGTGGGTAGCCACAAATTGAGTAAAATTTCCATATATCAAGGAGAAAACCGTTAAACAGATATTTAATCTTTAAAAAAAAAAAAAAAAAAAAATGATCTGCTATCTATGAAGTACTGTAAAAATCATCATGGGAGGGGGTCATTGTCATGGATTTTTGGATCATTCCTCTGGGTTGTATAGTATACTTTAGTAACCTTGAAGGTCACTTGATGTGAATTACTTGTTAGCAATGTATTTGGAATGATCCAAAAAAAAAAAAAAAAAAAATACGTTTTTTTTTTTTTTTTTTCAAAAATCGAAGAAAAGACTTCAAACCCCCCCAAAAAAGGGAGAAAAAGGTAAATAAAATTAAATATAACTTCCATATCTTTATGTGGTGTTAAAGAGTGGGTGTAAGTACCACCAAACAGCCCAAAAGCACATGAGCATGTATAGTAGATAATGGTAATGTAGTACCGATAAGGGACACAAGATGGCAGTGTTGGATTGTGAGAACTTCCAGCAGTAAAAGAGGAAGAGAGAAGGGGAGAGAGAGAGAGATCAAAAGAAAAAGAAAGAGGGGAAATATATATATATACTGTATATTGCGTTGATAAAGGTAGATAGAGAGACAAGGGAAAGCAGCATATATATTGTTTAAACTTCAGTTTTAACTTGTTTGAGGTTTTTCTGTCCTCCAGCTGCATAAATATGTGAAACAAATAAAAAATCCATATAAGACGGCAGACAGAATGACCTTCTTTGATGAAAATGGTGAATTTCCTTTCCACTACAAAATAGTAAATTGGATGAAGTCTAACAGCCACATTAGAACAAAGTCAACTGATGTTGGTTCGTACACACCATGGGGAAAAGAGGAAGACCAACTTCACATTGACCCCAACAAAATAACATGGGATGAAGACAATAATACGGTGAGGAGGAGAACACTTTTCATGACATTGGCCGCCCATTGTACAGTTGTCTCACCAGATGTGTAACAATTATAGTCATTCAATGACATTTAATAATGTTTCCCATGAACTTTATTGCTTCAAATATTATATTAGCCTTACCTGCCCTTCACATATAAATATAAATAACATATAAAGTATCCACTTGCCTACTAGACACTTTTACCCCCTCCTGCCCAGGCCATTTTTCAGCGTTCATCGCTGTCACATTTTGAATGACAATTGCGCGGTCATGCTACACTGTACCCATATAAAGATGTTATCATTTTTTTCATACAAATAGAGCTTTCTTTGGTGGTATTTAATCACCACTGGGATTTATTTTTTTGCTAAATAAACAAAAAAAAATTTAAAATTTGAAAAAAAAAACACAATATTTTTTTTTTTTTCATAGTTTGTTATACAATTTTGCAAACAGGTAATTTTTCTCCTTCACTGATGTGCGCTGATGAGGCTACACTGATGGGCACTGATGGGTGGCACTGACGGACACTGATATATTGGCACTGGTAAGCGGCACTGATGGGCACTGAGAGGTGGCACTGATGGGCTTTGATAGGTGCCACTGATGGGCACTGATGAGGTGGCACTGATGGGCACTGGTAGGTGGCACTAATGGGCACTGATAGGCACTGGTAGGCAGCACTGATGGGCACTGATAGGCAGCACTGATAAGTGACACTGATGAGGAGGCACTGATGGGCACTGATAGGCAGCACTGATAAGTGACACTGATGAGGCGGCACTGATGGGCACTGATAGGTGGTACTGATGAGCACTGATGAGGTGGTACTGATGGGCACTGATAGGTAGCACTGATGAGTACTGATGAGGCGGCACTGATGGACACTGGTAGGTGGCACCGATGGGCACTGATAGGCAGCACTGATAAATGACACTGATGAGGAGGCACTGATGGGCACTGACTGACAGCACTGATTGGCAACACTGTCTTGTGTTTACATCCTGTGATCAGCTGTCATTGAACACAGCTGAGCCTGTGGAAAAGGGCCACTGTGATTGACCCTTTACCCCGATCTATGATCATTTGAGTGCCATGGACTCAGTGATCACAGAGGACGATCCCTGGATGCCCTCCCAGCAAAGTAAGCCTGCGCTGTAGCCATTTATAATGCGGGCAGGACATGGTTAAAAAAAGAAAGTAAAATATTTTTAGGGATTATTTCTTACTCTTCCTCATAGACTATGGGGTTCTCCATGGGAAATTACTTATGTCCCCCCAGGTTACAATAGTTAACATGTTTGTAAACCGTAAGAGTGAAATTCTCTTTTTTCCTCCTGTTTGCTCTATTAAATATACAATTGCAAGCATTTTGTTATACCTTTTCAAATTACAAAATAAAAAATAGGGCAAGGCTATATATATATATTTTTTTTCTTTCTCAATATGTTAGGCATCACTATATCACTGTATTCAGTTTGCATTTTTTGTGAATCCTTTGCAGTTTCTTACCCGGAGATCACACCAGTAGCAGCACTTCCTATAGCAGGCTGACAACACTAATCCATTTCCTCAACATTATCCTCAGCATTGTAAGTCTACCATGAGAACTCCTTCAGTGTGAGGCGGTGGCTTAGTGTGGTCAGCCTGAAATAAGAAGAGTTGTTCCTGGCAGGATCTCCAGACTGTACACTGAGAGACTTGCTGGCAGCCCTACTGAAAAATAGAAATAATATGCAATGGAAAACACACATAGGGAGATACAGTAATGCCCCGTACACACGGTCGGATTTTCCAAAGGAAAATGTCCTATCGGACTATGATGTCGGAAATTCTGACCGTGTGTGGGCTCCATCGGACTTTTTCCGTCGGAATTTCCGACGGAAAAAGTTTGAGATCCTGCTCTCAAATTTTCCGACAACAAAGTCCTATCGGACTTTTTCCGATCGTGTGTAGCGAATTCCGCCGGACAAAGTGCCACGCATGCTCAGATCACATTACAAGACCAAAGCTATCAGCTACTAGCCTCTACGTAGTCCCGTCGTACGCAACAAATGTCACCACGTTCAGGATGATCGGATTTTCCGACAACTTTGTCCGACCGTGTGTATGCAACACCAGTGTTGGACAAAATCCGTCGGAAAAAATCTGACTGATTTTGTGGTCGGAATTTCCGACCGTGTGTGTACGGGGCATTACAGTTTTCAACACACTCTTATTGAATCTCCAATGTTATTTCACACAAGTAAATAAAATAAAAAATGTCACTTCCTTTTAGATGCTGGAATCTAAGTGTGCGGACTCTTGTTTGCCCGGATACAGAAAAAAGCCAGGATCTTCAATCCACTCTTGCTGCTATGACTGTGCCCCATGTTCAGAAGGGCAGATATCCAATATGCCTGGTATACCTTATTTCTTTATATACATACTGTATATACAGTATAAATACGCATATACTATGTTTTTTATATTAATTGTTTTTAACTTTAACATGAAATTCACAGATGTGCAAAAGCTGTAACATATATATATGTGTATATATATATATATATATATATATATATATGTGTGTGTGTGTGTGTGTGTGTGTGTGTGTATATATGTATATATGTATATATATATATATATATATTATACTGTATATGTATATACTGTATATATGCAGTATCTTACAAAAGTGAGTACACCCCTTTATCTTTTCATGTGACAACACTGAAGAAATGACACTTTGCTACAATGTAAAGTAGTGAGTGTACAGCTTGTATAACAGTGTAAATTTGCTGTCCCCTCAAAATAACACAACACACAGCTATTAATGTCTAAACCGCTGGCAACAAAAGTGAGTACATCCCTAAGTGAAAATGTCCAAATTGGGCCCAAATAGTCATTTCCCCTCCCCAGTGTCATGCAATTCATTAGTGTTACAAGGTCTCAGGTGTAAATAGGGAGCAGGTGTGTTAAATTTGGTGTTATCGCTCTCACTGTCTCATGCTCTCTCGCTGGAAGTCCAACACGGCACCTCACGGCAAAGAACTCTCTTAGGATCTGAAAAAAAGGAATGTTGCGCTACATAAAGATTGCCTAGGCTATAAGAAGATTGCCAAGACCTTGAAACTGAGCTGCAGCATGGTGTCCAAGACCATACAGCGGTTTAACAGGACAGGTTCCTCTCAGAACAGGCCTCGCCATGGTCGACCAAAGAAGTTGAGTGCACGTGCTCGGTGTCATATGCAGAGGTTGTCTTTTGGAAATAGACGTATGAGTGCTGCCAGCATTCCTGCAAAGGTTGAAGGGGTGGGGGGTCAGCTTGTCAGTGTCCAGACCATATGCCACAGACTGGGAGATAGTTTTATGGCATTTTTATTAATAATTTTTCTTTTACTAGTAATGGCGTGATTAGTTATTTTTATCGTGACTGCGACATTTTGGCAGACATATCAGACAATTTTGAAACATTTTTGGGGACAATTGGCATTAATACAGCGATAGATGCAATAAAAAAAAATAAAATTGCATTGATTACTGTAAAAATGTCACTGGCAGTGAAGGGGTTAACCACTAGGTGGCAGTAAAGGGGTTAAGTGCTCCTAGGGGCGTGTTTCTAACTGTATGGGGCGTGGCTGTGTGTGACACCACACTGATCGCTGTTCCCGATGACAGGGAGCAGACGATCAGTGTGCTGTCACCAGGAAGAAAGGGGAGATGCTGTTTACATCGGCATCTCCCCATTCTTGAGCTCCGTGACATGATCGCGGGTATCCCCATGGTGATCGAGCCGCGGGACCCACGAACTCGGTCACAGAGCTCTCGGTAGGCACGTGGGATATTCAAAGTAACATACGGGTACGTTGCTTTGCCCAGCCGTGCCATTCTGTCGACGTAAATGTACAGGAGCCGGTCGGGAACCAGTTAAATATAGTGCCTGGGGGGTCCCCTAAGTCTGCATGTAAAGTGGGGCATCTGTACCATGTAAAGAACCTGCTGCAGCAAAAATGATATTTATAAAGCCAAAAAATGACATCTTGCCTGCAAATTTTCTTTATTTTATAAACATGTGCTTGGGGAGCCAGTCTGCATGATGAAGCCACAATTTAGTGCATTAGGAACAAGATTCGATTTTTTTTGGATATATTCTGGTGTCTGTTTCACAGACTTTGGATAGAAGTAACAGATGCAGAAAAATTGGGCTTTGGGTGTTGGTGGTGCCCTCACACCATAAACCGTTAGAGGTACTCTTGATGAAAGTAAGAATTGGCCTTGTATGTTAATTGTGTCCATGAAACCTATACCAAAAAACTTCTTGCAGATAAAATCAACACCCAAAAATCTAGGCAGCGTAGACAGTCTTTCAGAGATTCCAGATCCAGAAAACGCCTAATCATCGGCATCAGGAGCCTAATAGCTGCTGCTAATCCAGGAATACCTGTAATTCATTTTGATAAATGTCAGCCGTCAACGGAGTTAGTGGACAGACATGCTCTTTTATCAGTCACAAAACATCCGTCAGCACTGAATGACTGTTTGGAAAGCACGCTGGATGCAAGGCAGCCCAGCAGCTCAATTGCATACTGGCAAGTTCTGGCCAGTGGTCTATTCTCATTACCCAGTAACCCAGTGAATCATCAACTGGAAAGCTTTCCATGTCTGTTTTTTCCCATAGGTAATCTCCCACCATATGATACAGACACCGCCGATTGGATTTGGACACCGACAACCCTTCTCCACTGCTCCTCTCTTGACCAACACAAGCCTCAAAAACAGATTTTCCATGAGATTGTAACCTACCAGAGTCTGGAAAGGTGTTACTTAATCTCCTCAAGATATGTCATCCTCTGCTCCCTCTGTAGGGACTGGAAGAGTTCCGAGACTTTCCTCTTGTACAGAAACGTGATCAAGGAGGGTTTCCAACCAATAGTGATCCTTCACCCTGATTACACAAATTCTCGGGTCCATTCGCTGGCTTTAAAGAATGAGGAAGGCCATGCACTGCAAGTTTGCATCACATTCCTGGCTAAAGCTAAAATAATCTCTGCTACGGTGTAGCTCCTGTCCCCTAAACAGACCAGCTGAAGCACTGCATGGCATTTTTTAGCGTGACTCATTGAATAGCTCCATGAACACTTAAAGAGTACTGGTGGTTCTTAGTACAATTCAGCAGAGGAGGGCATGGAGGAGGAGGAGGGGTGGAGCTGACAAATCTTGCATCATCATCACCAGCTGTATGGAGACATGGCTGCAAAACAAGCTGCAGCACTGAGCCCTGTCCTGCATCCTTCCAAGTTGCAAGCAGAGTTACCCAGTGTGCTGTGATTGAAATATATCATCCCTGACCATGCTTGCTGGACCACGTGTCAGCAGTAACGTGGACCTTGCGGCTGACTACCTTTCCCATTGATGCCACAGAATTGTCTTCCACTTAATGGTAGAGAGCTGGAATGGCCTTGCAAATAAATAGCGACCGGGAACCTACCATTGTGGTACAGCACATTCTGCAATTTCATGGAAGTGGCAAAATCCATAAGACCAAAAAGCAGAAGTTGTAAATCCATCAGCTTGGACAAGCTGGAATTTAGATGCTGGGCATATGGGTGGCAGTGACTGTATTTTTTTCCACTGCAGTAACTGGGGCAGAGAAATTTGCCTGCTATAATCTACAGCTGGTGGTGTGCTGCTGGCAGACATGCTGCAAGGACCTGTGACACCCTGTGCTATACCATCATCCTTGTCAGTGGAGGCTGCTGAGAGGTCATGAGATATAGCGTGGGTAGACCTGAAAAGTGAGGAGTGAAGAGAAACACAATTGTGTCCCTTTTGTGTAGCTTTCAGGTAGACATGTGCAGGATGAAAAAATGTGTTTAGTTTCGTTTTGATTTGTTATTTAACCAAATTCATTTAGTTAAATTCGCTGCATTCGTTACATTTGTTTTTGGGATTCGTTTAGTTTCATATTCGAAGAAAAATTTACCAAATCCGCAAAACTTCAATAAAATTTGATCGAATTAAAAAAAAAAAATCAACCACATTCAAAAAAAATCGTCCGCATTTAAAAAAATTCAAACGCATTTGAAAAAATTTGAACGAATTTGAAAAAGTAAACTATATATAACTATTTTCCGAAATTTGAATTTCATATAAAATCATTTAGAATAGAAAATATTAGAATAGAAAATAATAGAAAAGTATAGCATAGAAAAACAATAGAACAGAATAGAAAAAAATATAATATATATTATATTTTTTCTATTCTGTTCTATTGTTTTTCTATGCTAATATTTTCTATTCTATTTTAATCTTTTCTATTTGAATTTGAATTCATTCTACATGAAATTCGAATTTTGGAAGATGGTTATATATATATATATATATATATATATATATATATATATATATATATATATATATATATATATATATATATATATCGTTTTATTCTATTCAGTTCTTTTGTATTCTCTTATTTTTTATTCTATTATTTTCAATTCTATTCTAATCTTTTCTATTCAAATTTTATTTCATTCTATACGAAATTTGAATTTCGGAAGATGTAATATATATATATTATATTTTTTCTATTGTGTGCTATTGTTTTTCTATGCTATTCTTTGCTATTATTTTCTATTATATTTTAACCTTTTCTATTCAAATTCATTCTATATGAAATTAAAATTTCGGAAGCCATCTTCCAAAATTCATATAAAATTAAATCGAATTTGAATAGAAAAGTTTAGAATAGAATAGAAAATAATAGACAAGAGTAGCATAGAAAAACAATAGGACAGCATATATAATATATATTATATTTTATTCTATTCTCTTCTATTGTTTTTTTATTCTGTTCTTTCTATTATTTTGTATTTTAAACTTTTCTATTCAAATTCATTCTATAAGAATTTCGAATTTTGGAAGCCATCTTCCAAAAATTGAATTTTGTATAGAATGTATTCAAATTTGAATAGAAAAAATTAGAATAGAAAATAATAGAACAGAATAAAAAAAAATATAACATATATTATATTTTTTGCTATTCTATCCTATTGATTTTCTATGCTATTCCTTTCTATTATTTTCTATTCAAATTTGATTTCATTCTATTTCATTCTATTTTCAATTTCCTATAGAATGAATTTGAATAGAAAAATGTAAATAGAATAGAAAATAATAGCAAAAAATAGCATAGAAAAACAATAGAACAGAATAGAAAAAATGATATATTGTTTTTGTATTCTATTATTTTCTATTCTATTTTAATCTTTTCTATTCAAATTCATTCTATAATAATAATAATAATAATTTCAGAAGAAGGTATTATATATATAAAGAAAAACAATAGAACAGAATAGAAATATATATATATATATATATATATATATATATATATATATATATACCCATCTTCTGAAATTCTAAGTTTTTCTATTATTTTCTACTCTAATCTTTTCTATTCAAATTCAAATTAAATTTATAAGAAATTCGAATTTCGGAAGATGGCTTCCGAAATTAGAATTTCATATAAAATGAATTTTCTATTATTTTCTGTTCTATTCTAATCCTTCTATTCGAATTCGATTTCAGATTCAATTTAGAAAATAGATTTCTATTTTTTTCAAATTTGTTTTCAAATTGTTTTCGAATTCAATGCAAATTTGTTTTCAAACTAGATTTGAATTTGTCTTCGAATTTGTTTCGATTCAAATTTGGTCCACTTTTTTTTGTTGTAATCATTATTTTGGATTCATTTAAATTTGTTACTATTGTAATTTGGTATTTTGGATGCATCCGAATTTCCGAATAATTAAAAATGTGTCCGAATTTTGATTTGGAACGTTACCTCTTCTACAATTACTGACTTTAAATAGGTATGGATCATTGAGATCCACCAATTGTGCACCACCAAAAGGGCTCCAACCAAGCTGTCAAAAACCAAATAATTTTCTCCCTCCTTCTCTGGGAATCTGCTATATATATATATATATATATATATATATATATATATATATATATATAAACATAATTTTTAACTTTCTGCTATAAAACATAGCCAATAAAAAAATGAAAACATTAAATGTCTTCTTAAATTTAGACCAATATTTATTCTGCTACATATTTTTGATAAAAAATACCAATAAGCATATACTGATTGGTTTGGGAATACATTATAGTGTCTAAAACAATAGTATATATACAATTTTTTTTTAAAACTTGTAATACTAGTAATGGTGGTGATCAGTAGGGATTAGCCGAACACCCTCCTGTTCCGTTCCCAGCAGAACATGCAAACAGGCAAAACATTTGTTCGAACGCGCGAACACCATTAAAGTCTATGGGACACGAACGTGAAAAATCAAAAGTGCTAATATTAAGGGCCACCCGTTTACGTAAGCAGGTGGCCCTGCCCCCCTCTGACGCCATGGGGAAGAAATTGTGAAGTCCCCGTGTGTCAGAGGGGCGTGGGGTCATTGGGAAGTCCCCATGCGTCAGAGAGGGGTGGGGTCATGGGAAAGTCCCCGTGCATCAGAGGGGGGTGGGGTCAGTCGGGAACATCACAGTGTGGCCCCGCCCTCAGTTATAAAAGAACTGTCAAAACGAAGACCCGTCATATGGCGGGAGCCTCCCATGGTGGTGGTCGGTGCAGCTTTTTTTTTTTTCTTTTTCGGGCCATCAGCAGAGCGAGAGAAGAATGGACTTTGTGGGACATTTTTTTTTTTTAATAAAGGACCAGCCGTGTCTTGTTATTTTTACCATTTTAACACTTTTTTTTTGTGAAATGGTAGGGGTACATTTGTACAAAAAAGGGGGGAGGGGGTGTGGGGGTCCCCTTGTTAAAGGGGGCTTCCAGATTCCAATAAGCCCCCCGCCCATTAATATCCATACCAGACCTGAAGGGCCCCACGCAATTTTAGTTTTTTAATTTTGGTTCAGGGTTTCCCTTAATATTCCTACCAGACCCAAAGGGCCTGGTAGTGGACTGGGAGGAGTACTTTTAAATGACTTTTTTTCCTTTAGAAATTTAATTTTGTGAAGGGGCTGTTGTAAACACGGGAAACATGCGCCACTTTACAGGCATACTATAGACACCCCCCCCCCCCCCAGGTAAGAAATTTAAAGTAATTTTTCACTTTTATTGTTTCATTTTAAGCATTATTAAAATCACTGTTACCGAAAAAACTGCAGTTTTTAAAACGTTTTTTTGCATTGATACATGTCCCCTGGGGCAGGACCCAGGTCCCCAAACACTTTTTATGACAATAACTTACATATTAACCTTTAAAATTAGCACTTTTATCCCATAAACTTTTAAAGGGTGTTCCTCAGCTTTCAAATTTGCCGCAAACAGCCAATGTTCAAGTCAAACTCATGTTCGACCCGAACATAAAGCTCATCCCTAGTGATTAGCAACTTATTAGACATGTTCAATTTGTTTCGTTTTTTTTTTTTTCGTTTTTTTCGTTCATTCGTTTTCGTACGAATGAACGAATCGTTCGAATCGTACGAATCCGAATAACGAATCGTTCAAATCGTACGAATCCGATTAACGAATCGTTCGAATCAAACGAATCCGAAAAGCAACGAAAATCCGAAAAACCAAACAACGAAAATCCGAAAAATGAAAAAAGGAACAACGAAAATGAACGAAAAAATTCGTACATTCGTAACTTTTTTTTTTGTTGAATTGGTAATTTTCCGTGTCCCTTACAATGGTGCTGCTTAACGTGCTTCGAATGGATTGAACAAAAAAATTCGTACATTCGTAACTTTTTTTTCGATTCGTAAAATTATTAAAATGTAATAATAGCATACACATTACATAAAATTATGAATTATGCTCCGATTACGAATCTACGAATGTTACGAATGTTACGAATGTACGAATAACTACGAATGTGTCCGAATTTCGAATAAACAAATGAACGAAAATTAAACTAACGAAAAAACGAATCAACGAAAAATAACTCTTACAAATGTACGAATCGTTACGAATACAAATAACGACGACTTACTAATGTACGAATCGTTACGAATACGAACAACGACGACTTACGAATGTATGAATCGTTACGAATCAACGGAAACAAAAAAAACGAAACAAAAAAAAAAAGATTTTTTTTCAAAAACGAAAAAAACGAAACAAAAATAAACGATTTTTTTTGTTGTGCACATGTCTACAACTTATAGCAGGACTGTGATAGTATGGTAGGCAGTCAGACACTAACTGACACTTTGTGGGAACCAGTAACACTAATAAAGTGATCAGTCCTAAAAATATACACAGACACTATACTAATGACACTGGCAGGGAAGGGATTAACATATAGGGCGATCATAGGGTTAAATGTGTGCCTAACAGAGCTTTGTATATTCACCGTGAGATGCTTTTACTAAAGGATGTGCCTGTTTTTATTCCTGCTTTGCAGAGAAACAAAAACTGCCACATCCCCGCCAACAGGACAGAGCTCTGTATTGCTTACAGTCAGAGAGCTCTGTCCTCTCATCTTCTTTGCTGATCAGCAGGTGCCAACAGTCATCCATTGGCTGGGATCCACTGATCAGCTTGTACTGTGACTAATGACAGAATAGCCAAAGCAGCTGTCATGCGCTCGCACGGCCCCTACCCGGAAGTGCTGGATTACCTATCTAATAATGTGATCCAGTTCAGGAGAGCCACTGTGCTGCCATACTCCTACGTGAGGCAGTCAGCAAGCTGTTAAGCTGATCTGAGTGGTTTATGGTAATATAACTACAGATTCAACTCAAGTTTGTGTCTTCTAACTCATTGTCAGGAGTGTGGCAGAGTGGTTAAATTGATAATATGAATAGTCCATGTACCAGGTTAGTCTCAGGGGGCTTATTCACTCAGTAGCTCCTTCAGGAGTGTGCTGCATATGTACAAATTACATCCCCACTTCTCCTCCAAAAATGTTTAATCAATTAAAATAAAAATTAATCTGTGTTATATGTATTAATCTTGGCAGACAGTGAGAACTGTATGAATTGTCCAGAGGAAGAATGGCCCAATGAGAAGAAAGATCTGTGTATTCCAAAACGCTTTGAATTCCTTTCCTACACTGATGGCATTTCTAAAGTATTCCTAGCAGTTTCTGCTGTACTCTGCATTGTGACTGTTTTAATAAAGGGGATTTTTATTTCCTATCTGAACACCCCGATCGTCAAAGCTAATAACAGAAATCTGAGTTTTGTTCTTCTTGTCTCCATTTTGTTGAGCTTCCTCTGTGTGTTCTTGTTTCTTGGCCAGCCACTGGATATAACCTGTATATTGCGTGTCATGACATTTGGAGTCATCTTCTCCATAGCTATTTCCTCTCTTCTTGCTAAAACAATCATGGTTTGCATCGCTTTCAAAGCCACCAAACCTGGCAGCTACTGGAGAAAATGGATTGGAAGCAAACTGGCCAATTCCATAGTATCAGTGTGTTCATCCATTCAAGTAATAATATGTATTATTTGGTTGTGCTCTTCTCACCCTTTTAAGGAAATGGACACTCACTCTTATCAGGACAAGATCATTATTCAGTGTAATGAAGGGTCCATTATTGGGTTCTACTCTGTGTTGGGTTATATGGGGTTTCTGGCAGCTGTGAGTTTTGTTCTGGCTTTCATGGTGAGGACATTACCGGACAGTTTTAATGAAGCCAAATACATCACCTTCAGCATGCTGGTTTTCTGCAGTGTCTGGATTTCCATGATCCCAGCTTCTCTGAGCACTAAAGGGAAATACATGGTGGCTGTGGAGATATTTGCCATATTGGCCTCAAGTGCTGGACTTCTAAGCTGTATATTTTTTCCAAAATGTTTCATTATCTTATTTAAACCTGAATTGAATACACAATCATGTTTACTTGATAGCAAAAATAGACATGAATAACTGCTCTTAGGAATTTGTTTATAAATGTTTTCACACAAGATTCAAGTAGCATATTTGCTCGTAAACTAATGTTGAAATGCCAATATGAAAAAAGTAGCGTAGATCTAGATACCACTGATTGGTCAAAACACAGTATGAGAGAATTCAAAACACTACGTGACCTAACACTCCTATTTCAGGAGAGCAATACATTGGCTCTAATAGACCAATTAGATCTTGATAAACTATTTGAGGAAGTAAATAAATCAACACAAAACCCTACGAGTTTATTTTAAAAAACGTCAATGAAATTTCCATCGTTAAATACGAATCCAAGTATTGCCATCTTCTTAAAGCAGACAATTAAAGATATTTGCAAACTATCCGTTAGGAAGAACGCTCCCTCCAATCTGTCCTTGGAAGAAAACCGAGCTTTACAATCACTATGTAATAATGAAACAATTATAATCAAGGCATCAGATAAGGGGGCAATGTTGTTCCAATGAACAACAAGGCCCATATCCCGATGTGCAAGAAAATTCTGGATAATATCATTTCTATTACACTCATAAACAAGTACAATCAAGATTTTTATGAGATAGTGGATCAAGCCTATGAAGATGGGATTATATGTAAAGATCTTTTTTAGTTTATTAGGACCAAGCATTCTAAGGAACCTACCTTCTACAGTTTACCCAAAATTCACAAAAATTCAATCTCACTTACAGGTAGACCGATAATTTCGGACAACGGAGGTATTACAGAAAATTTAAGTAGAGTTTTTGATTCCTATTTACAGCCCTATGTCATCTCCCTGCCTTCCTTTGTCAAGGACACAATACATTTTTTTTACAATTAATCAATGAATTTATCATTTCAAAGGACTCTCTTCTCATCACAATTGATGTTGAAGCTCTGTACAGCTCCATTCCCCACTCTGGTTTGGCAGCTGTACAGAAAGTCTTACAATAGGGGTCAAGACATGATGGGGCTCTAACTGAGTTCATCCTAAAAGGATTGGATTATATTCCTAACCACAACTATTTCCTATTTGACTGCTCCCACTACCTCCAGGTGCAGGGCATAGCGATGGAGACATGTCGTGCCCCATCCTACGCCAATCTGTACCTGGGGGAGTGGGAGCAGTATATCTCTATGCATGAGGATCTTGCCGAGTACCTGGGCCACATATTTATGTGGCTCAGGTACATCAATGACATTTTCATCATATGGGAGGGATCGGAAGATACCTTAAAAGAGTTCTTCCAAAAAAATCATCATTAATGAGTTCAATCTAACATTTACAATGGAATATGACAAACAAACCATCACCTTCTTGAATGTCCAAATAATTTGTGACTCAGAGGGGAGATTAGGCAGTATCTTATATCGAAAAGGCACTGCTGGTAATACAGTATTTGTCAGAGGTACTCACCCGGGCCGATATGCTGAGAGCTGCTCCCCTTGCGACTAAGCGCACGATGCCTCTGGAGTGGGTACAGAGGACACCGGGCTCAAGGATACACGGGTTGCCAGCAGGAGTGTAGCAGGTGGTGTGCAGTAGCGACGTTGACCAGGAGAGGCTGAAGCTGCACTGGGAGTAGACACCTGGCAGAGCTGTGATCAGGTAGAGGTTGCAGAGGTACCAAAGCATATACTGAAGGAGGACCCTCGGGAGCATGAGAGAACTGCAAGTCCAGAACACCGAGCAGGAGGTCAAGCACAAGGAGCAGGAGATAGTCCAGCAAGCAGGCCGAGGGTCAAACACAGGCAACCAGGCAGTAGAAGTATCCAAGAGGCAAGCCAGGGGTCAAACACAGGTAAGTAACTCAGAGAATGTCCAGGAGGCAGGCGGGGGTCAAGCACAGGTAATCAGGCAGTAGAGGTATCCAAGGAGCAAGCCAGGGGTCAAACACAGGTAAGTAACTCAGAGAATGTCCAGTAGGCAGGCCAAGGGTCAAGCACAGGTAATCAGGCAGTAGAGGTATCCAGAAGCAAGCCAGGGGTCAAACACAGGTAAGTAACTCAGAGAATGTTCAGTAGGCAGGCCGAGGGTCAAGCACAGGTAAACAGGCAGTAGAAGTATCCAGGAAGCAAGCCAGAGGTCAAACACAGGTAAGTAACTCACAGAAGGTCCAGTAGACAGGCCGAGGGTCAAGCACAGGTAGTCAGGCAGTAGAAGTATCCAGGAAACAAGCCAGGGGTTCAAACACAGGTAAGTAGCGGCAGCGGTAGTCAGACGGATTCCGGGTCGGCACGGGTAGTCAGGTAGATGCAGGGTACAGGGTACCGGGTACAGGATACAGGATACAGGATACAGGATACTGGACTGGAGACAGGACTCAGAAGAGACAACAAACCAGCAATTTGAAAGCGAACAGGGAAGGCCTTTTATAGGCCAGGTAAATGGTCAGGTGGGATACCCGGACGAGTGCGCATGCGCACTCGTCTTCTGTCAGCGCCGCGCACAGCGGTGAGGCGTACTGGCTGGGTTGTGTCAGATACCCGAGTGCCGCGGACCCGCGCATGCGCACCCGTTACCGGGCGTACCTGTAACATTTGTTGCGCCGCTCTACCGCGCGTGCGCAACCCTGGAACCCGGCGAAGAGGCCTGGTATTTCCCTGACAGTATTGCATGCTGAAAGTTTTCATCCTATCCCTCTAAAAGACTTGATTCCCTATGGACAGTATCTTCGACTGTGAAGGAACTGTTCTAATAATGACTTGTTTCGACAAGAAGCGGGTAAACTCCAGGACAGATTACTAGCACAGGGATATAGCTGTTCATGTCTACGGAAGGCTTACAATAAAATTATTGGTTAGTCACATCAAAATCTCTTATTCCAACCTAAATCCAAAAATTATCTTAATGTTGACCCCATGAGGATCAGTATGCGCTATTCAAGTCAACACACATCAAAAAATATTGGTCGATTCCTACAGATCACCAGAGAATACAGCAATTCATAAAAACGAATCCCTTGATCACTTACAAATGCGCTTCTTTGATTAAAGACAAATTGGTTCAGAGCGAATACAAGGTCAAATCCATTTAAAAAAAAAACATTGTCCTTCTATACATGGTTCCTTCCCCCATGGACTTTGCTCACATTGTTACCTTATTAGGAGAGAGAAGTCTTTTTCTACTTCCCAATGGCGAAATGTTTGACCCCAAGCATTTTGACAACCGCCAAACATCTGGGGTCGTCTATATGATGTCTTTCGAATGCGGGGCATACTATATAGGCAAGACAAAACAACAATTTTGGCGTCGAATCTCTCAACACATATATAGTATGGAAATTGGAAACAGACATCTACCAGTGGGTAGACATGTAGTCTTACATCATCATTACCAAATGCCAAAAGTTACCTTTTTTGCCCTTGACCTGGACATTATATAGATAGGCAATTCCTATTCTCATATTGATTATTGGTTCCCAATTAATAACTACTGCAGTAGGGAACAGACACAAAAGATACAGTTCGCATCTTTCCAAATAACTGTTCTGCTTTATTATGACGCAATTGAAGGTTTTTATACACATGATTACGTAGGTATCACGTTAATATTACAATTGTACGTTTATGGTAACAAGGGGCGTAACATAGGCAGAATAATTCTAATCAGGACTCGAAAGAATGCAAACATGTACTGAAAACATTATTAGTACCGTGTGCACAGTGAGGGCAGTGTGCAATACATATAAAATAGAATATAATTATATACAGAACTTACAAATTTCCTTTACAGTCTCCTCTCTTTTGATCAATATTTTGATCACTAACCATACCTGCTATCACCTTTAAGCTGGAACCTCCACACGCTTAGGTCAAGGTAGTCCTGGCCAAAAAACTCCATTGTGGAGAAATATAATATCTGAGCAGCTTTTTTCATTACAAAATGAAATTTTATTGTGAAAAATAAATGATTGATAAGACATATTTACAGAGTACTGGATGTACACTCCTGTGGCCAGAATGGCCTTCTAGCTTAATTGTTGGCATGCTGACTTATCAGCATTAGGGATGGGCCCAGTGTTCGAGTCGAACCCACATTCGTGTGATGCGAGCGGCACGCAATGCATTGCACCAGGCGCAGTGCATTGCTGGCTGATGATTGGCCAAGCATGCACTGTGACCCCGCATGCTTGGCCAATCACAGCGCCGGCAGCTTTAGGGGCTTTAGTACACGCCCCACTGTATAAAAGGCCACTGCACCATCGGCCTAGTGCACATGTGTTCCGGCTTTGATTCTGAATAGGCAGACTGCTGATGCTGATGCTGATGCTGATTCATTGCTGATTCATTATCATTACTACTGAAGTGAATACTGATCAGTGATCATTAGAGAATATATATTCATTCTGCTGATTGCACTGCTGCTGAGTGGTGACATTATCTGCTGCTGAGTCTAACTGCTTTGATTCTGGGGATTAGTCTGGTGTGTGAGTGCTGTTAGTCCAGCATTGCAGTAGCACCCTCTGTCCTATGCTGTTAGTACAGCATTGCAGTATAACCTTCTGTCCTATTGTGATCTAAGGCAGGCAGGGATTTATAGGAGCTTGTGTGTGTGTCAGCACACATAAAACCACCTCAGCCTCTGTATCTGCTCTAAGGCCCAGTTGTTGTCATCGAAGGCAGCCAGGCATCTCCAGGAGCTAGCCAGCTTGTGTGTGTGTGTGTGTGTGTGTGTGTGCTCTGTTAGTACATCACACATAAAACCACCTTGGCCTCTGTATCTTCTCTAAGGCCCAGTTGTTGTCATATAAGGCAGTGTCTATCTGCTGTAAGGCCCAGTTGTTGTCATCGAAGGCAGCCAGGCATCTCCAGGAGCTAGCTAGCTTGTGTGTGTGTGTGCTCTGTTAGTACATCACAAATAAAACCACCTCATCCTCTGTATCTGCTCTAAGGCCCAGTTGTTGTCATCGAAGGCAGCCAGGCATCTCCAGGAGCTAGCTAGCTTGTGTGTGTGTGTGCTCTGTTAGTACATCACAAATAAAACCACCTCATCCTCTGTATCTGCTCTAAGGCCCAGTTGTTGTCATCGAAGGCAGCCAGGCATCTCCAGGAGCTAGCTAGCTAGCTTGTGTGTGTGTGTGTGTGTGTGTGTGCTCTGTTAGTACATCACACATAAAACCACCTTGGCCTCTGTATCTGCTCTAAGGCCCAGTTGTTGTCATATAAGGCAGTGTCTATTTGCCGTAAGGCCCAGTTGTTGTCATCGAAGGCAGCCAGGCATCTCCAGGAGCTAGCTAGCTTGTGTGTGTGTGCTCTGTTAGAACATCACACATAAAACACCTCAGCCTCTGTATCTGCCGTAAGGCCCAGTTGTTGTCATCTAAGGCAGCCTCTATCTGCTGTAAGGCCCAGTTGTTGTCATCTAAGGCAGCCTCTATCTGCCGTAAGGCCCTGTTGCTGTCATCTAAGGCAGCCATCTGCAGGAGTTAGTGTGTGTGCTGTGTGACTCCAGCACAATATACACTACCCACTACAATGCCTGGAAGACTGCCAAGGAGAGGCAGACAGTCCCGAGGCAAGAACACAGGGCAAGCAGGCTGTGTTTCTAGAGACAACAGTGCTGGTCATGGACGTGGTCGTGCATCGTCATGAGCACGTGGCCATGGAACACGCTTGTCCTTGTTTTCGGCAGCTGGACATGTTGAGCCACATCATGCCAAAGGCTTGGTAGAATGGATGACCAAGCCCTCCTCATCCTCCTCATCCTCTCTCACCCAGGCTCAGGGTACTGGCAGAGCAACTGCCAACGTGTACTCAATGGCATCATCAAGCACCCCTTCCCTAGACCCACCATGTCCTCCTGAGGAGTCCCCGAACTGTTTGAGCACAGTGTTGGGTACATGCTCCAGGAGGATGCCCAACGTTTTGAAGGCTCAAATGATGATACCCAGCTAGAGGAAGGCAGTAGCGTGCGCGCAGAGAGAGGAGATGCTCAAGGACAGCAATATGGCAGTCATGTTCCACCAGCTGCAGCTTACTGCCAGGTTTGCTCCAGTGGTGAAGAGGGAGGGGATGATGAGGTCACTGACTCCACGTGAGTGCCTGAAGGGAGAGAGGAGGAGGAGGTGGCGGCACATGTCCAACGAGGCAGGATGCCCTCCGGAGGCTAGCTAGAGTCCAGCACACCAATCTGAATCACACCGCAGAGCTCCGCCTGTGCAGGGCGCTGCCTCTGCAAGTTATCACAAAAGTTCTTTGGTGTAGGCCTTTTTTTAAACGAGTGCATAAGATCGCACCACTGCTATTTGCAACATATGTCTCAATCGTATCTCGCGTGGCCAAAACATCAGCCGCTTGGGCACCACAAGCATGACCAGACATATGTCGACCTGCCATGCAGCTCGTTGGCAAGCGCACACCAAAGAACAAAGTGGACCTCTTCTTGCTCCTCATCAGCTGGGATCTCCAACCCCACTATATCTTCAGTCCTCCATGAAAGCTGCTCTGAGAGGAATGAAGGTGTAGAATTAGGTGTGTCACAGCCAAGTACTTGCAGTACACTGACGTCCGATTCTACCAGGCAAATTTCCCTGCCCCAGCTGCTGGACCGTCGAAAGAAGTTTACTCCCAGCCATCCACATGCCCAGCGGTTGAATGCTAGCTTGGCTAAATTGCTAGTACTTCAACTGCTGCCTTTTCTGTTGGTAGAATCGGCCCCCTTCCGTGAGTTTGTTCAATATGCGGTTCCTCAGTGGCAGGTTCCCAAACGCCACTTTTTCTCAAGGAAGGCGATTCCGGCTCTCTACCGGCATGTGGAAGGCCATGTCCATGCCATGCTGGACAGGGCGGTCAGCGGTAAGGTGCATATTACCGCTGACTCATGGTCCAGCAGGCATGGACAGGGACGTTACCTGTCTTTCACGGCCCATTGGGTCACTCTATTGGCAGCTGGGAGGGATGCAGGACAAGGTGCAGTAGTGTTGGAGGTTGTTCCGCCACCACGCCTCCAAATGCTACTACTGGTTGTGACACACCTCTCTCCTCCACACCCTCCTCTTCTTCTTCCTCCATGGCCTCTTCGAGTGCTCTGTCCTTGGAACCAGCGGTGCTCCGTAGGCGTACAAGGGGCTACGCGAGTACGCAGGCAAAAAGATGCCATGCCGTGCTTGCGCTGGTGTGTTTGGGGGACAGGAGCCACACTGGGGCAGAGGTTCTGTCAGCTCTGCAGGGGCAGGCCGAGAGGTGGTTGACGCCACGCCAGCTTAAGCCAGGAATGGTGGTTTCTGACAATGGCACAAACCTCCTCTCCATCCTGCGACAGGGGCAGCTGACCCATGTGCCCTGTATGGCTCACGTCCTCAACCTGGTGGTGCAGCGGTTCTTGGGCAGGTACCCAGGCTTACAGGATGTCCTGAGGCAGGCCAGAAAAGTCTGTGTGCATTTCCGCCGATCGTATAATGCCAGTGCTCGGCTGGCTGAGCTGCAAAAGGAGTTGAACCTGCCCAAGAACCGCCTTATATGTGACATGCCCACCAGGTGGAACTCAACGTTGGCCATGCTGCAGCGACTGCACACGCAGCAGAGGGCCATCAATGAGTACCTTTGCGACTACGGCACCAGGACAGGGTCAGGAAAGCTTGGATTTTTTTCCCCATACCAGTGAAGCATGATCAGGGATGCATGCACTGTCCTGTCACCATTTGAGGAGGCCACGAGGATGGTGAGCAGTGACAGTGCATGCATCAGTGACACTGTACCTCTTGTCCACCTGTTGGAGCATTTGCTGCATGGGATAATGGACAGGGCACTTGAGGCAGAACAGAGGCAGGAGGAGGAGGACTTCCTTGCCTCTTAAGGCCCCCTTTATCCAGACAGTGTTCCTTCTGTCCCACCCATCACACAGGAAGAGGAGGAGGATTGTGTGAGCATGGAGGTGGAGCATGGCACTCAGCATCAGCAGTCTTTTAGGGATGATGTACAGTCCCAACAAACCAGTGGACTTGTACGTGGCTGGGAGGAGGTGGCTGGCGATCAAGTGCAGAAGGAGCGGTGGGGAAGGTGGCGTACACACGAAGGGACACCATCGCCCCGCGGGATTATCCTAATGCCGCGTACACACGAAGGGACAATCCCGCGGGATTATCCTCTGGACTGAAGTCCAGCGGATAATCCCCTCGTGTGTGGGCGCCGGCGGACTTTTTGGCGCCAAAGTACGGCGGACTAAAGTTTGAAGTTTTGTTTTCAAATTATCCGCTGGACTTGGAAGTCCAGCGGACAATCCCGCCGTTAGTGGGCAAGTCCGCGGGACTTTTGAAATGAAGGGACTTGCCGCTCATCGGCAAGTCCGTTCATTTAGCACGTGACTTCAGGTTACGTAGCTAGCGTAGGCAGTTACTGCCGCCGCGCTAGCTCCGTGACCTGGCATGGATTTAAAGGGAATCCCCACGCCGAAAAAACGGCGTGAGGGTTCCCCCCAAATCCATGTCAGACCCTCATCCGAGCACGCAGCCTGGCAGGCCAGGAAAGGGGTGGGGACGAACGAGCGCCCCCCCCTCCTGAGCCGTACCAGGCCGCGTGCCCTCAACATGGGGGGTGCCCTGGGGAAAGGGGGGCCGTGCGGCCCCCCCACCCCAAAGCACCTTGTCCCCATGTTGATGAGGACAAGGGCCTCTTCCCGACAACCCTGGCCGTTGGTTGTCGGGGTCTGCGGGCGGGGGCTTATCGGAATCTGGGAACCCCCTTTAATAAGGGGGCCCCCAGATCCCGGCCCCCCACCCTATGTGAATGAGTATGGGGTACGATGTACCCCTACCCATTCACCTAAGGTGTAAAATGTAAAGTAAAAAAAAAACACCCACACTTTTGAAAAAATAGTTTATTGCACTGCTCCGGGGGTCTTCTTCCGTCTTGGGGGTCTTCTCGCCGGACTCCCCCGCCATTTACCAAGCTCTTTTACCGAGCGGGGGAAGTCCGGCTACCTTCTTCGTCGTCGCCGCCGTCTGGGGGTCTCGATCCGCCTTCGGGGGTCTTCTTCCGTCTTGGGGGTCTTCTCGCCGGACTCCTCCCCTCTCTTCTGCTCTTTTACCTAGCTCTTTCACGAGGGGAGGAGTCCGGCTACCTTCTTCGTCGTCGCCGCCGTCGGCTGGGGGTCTCGATCCGCCTTCGGGGGTCTTCCGGGGGTCTCTTCTGTTCTTGCGGCGGTCGTCGTCTTCCGCGCCGCCGGCGCCTTCTTCTTCTTGTTCTTCTTGTCCTTCTTGTTCTTCTTCTTCTTCCGATGTTGACCCGACGCTCTCTCTGCCCGGAATGCCTGTGCCGCTCTGCGCTCGGACTTATATAGGGACATGGGCGACAGGGTCACATGCACATGTCACATGGTGACCCCGCCCCCTTGTGTTGTCACAGTCCCGGAGGATGCTGGGACTGTGACATCGCAAGGGGGCGGGGTCACCATGTGACATGAACATGTGACCCTGTCGCCCATGTCCCTATATAAGTCCGAGCGCAGAGCGGCACAGGCATTCCGGGCAGAGAGAGCGTCGGGTCAACATCGGAAGAAGAAGAAGAACAAGAAGGACAAGAAGAAGAAGAAGAAGTGGCGCCGGCGGCGCGGAAGACGACGACCGCCGCAAGAACAGAAGAGACCCCCGGAAGACCCCCGAAGGCGGATCGAGACCCCCAGACGACGGCGGCGACGACGAAGAAGGTAGCCGGACTCCTCCCCTCGTGAAAGAGCTAGGTAAAAGAGCAGAAGAGAGGGGAGGAGTCCGGCGAGAAGACCCCCAAGACGGAAGAAGACCCCCGAAGGCGGATCGAGACCCCCAGACGGCGGCGACGACGAAGAAGGTAGCCGGACTTCCCCCGCTCGGTAAAAGAGCTTGGTAAATGGCGGGGGAGTCCGGCGAGAAGACCCCCAAGACGGAAGAAGACCCCCGGAGCAGTGCAATAAACTATTTTTTCAAAAGTGTGGGTGTTTTTTTTTACTTTACATTTTACACCTTAGGTGAATGGGTAGGGGTACATCGTACCCCATACTCATTCACATAGGGTGGGGGGCCGGGATCTGGGGGCCCCCTTATTAAAGGGGGTTCCCAGATTCCGATAAGCCCCCGCCCGCAGACCCCGACAACCAACGGCCAGGGTTGTCGGGAAGAGGCCCTTGTCCTCATCAACATGGGGACAAGGTGCTTTGGGGGGGGGGGGCCGCACGGCCCCCCTTTCCCCAGGGCACCCCCCATGTTGAGGGCACGCGGCCTGGTACGGCTCAGGAGGGGGGGGGGGGGGGGCGCTCGTTCGTCCCCACCCCTTTCCTGGCCTGCCAGGCTGCGTGCTCGGATGAGGGTCTGACATGGATTTGGGGGGAACCCCCACGCCGTTTTTTCGGCGTGGGGATTCCCTTTAAATCCATGCCAGCTTGCGGAGCTAGCGCGGCGGCATTTACTGCCTACGCTAGCTACGTAACCTGAAGTTACGTTCGAAATGAACGGACTGCTCCGTGTGTGGGCAAGTCCGTTCATTTTCAAAAGTCCCGCGGACTTTTGGCCGGCGGATTATCCGCTGGAGAAGTCCGTGCGTGTGTGGGCAAGTCCACACCCTCGGAAAGTCCAGCGGACCTAGCCGGAAAGTCCCGCGGGATTGTCCGCTGGACTAGGTCCGCCGGCAAAAGTCCGAAAACCTGAAGCGGATATAACTGAATAATTTATAATGTCACATCCCTTCAAGACGGCCTATGCTGATGCTGTGCTCCAAGTACAGTATCTGTGAGGGGTTGCAGTGTTGTGGCACCAGCACCAGTGCCTAAGGCACAATTTTTCAGCCCCTGTTTGACAGGGGCGTGTAATTACAAATCTTGATCTAATAGTTCACAGCAGGGCCCATTCCTGCGCCCACCAAGAGTAACTGTGAGGGCTCACAGTCTTGTGGCAACACCGTCCACCACCACCAAAGACCCAATTTTTCTGCCCTGTTCAACAGGTGCATGCAATTACAAATCTTGATCTAATAATTCACAGCAGGGCCCATTCCTGCACCCACCAAGAGTAACTGTGAGGGCTTACAGTCTTGTGGCAACACCGTCCACCACCACCACCAAAGGCCCAATTTTTCTGCCCTGTTCAACAGATGCATGCAATTACAAATCTTGATCTAATAATTCACAGCAGGGCCAATTCCTGTGCCCACCAAGAGTAACTGTGAGGGCTTACAGTGTTGTGGCTACACCAACATCTAAATGGGGCAAATTTCTGCAGAGTATATGCGGCAGGCCCCTACTTTCAAACATCCAACTTACAAATGACTCCTACTTGCAAACGGAAGGAGAAAACAGGAAGTGAGAGGAAATCTACCCCTAGGAAGGGAAATTCTATCCTGTTACATTTAATTTGGGAAAAAGGTTTCTCCTCTCTACTGATGCTTTATCACCAATCCTTGTTTCAATAAAAAACCCACTTTTCCAAAAACATTTGTCATTTGGACGGAAAGTGAGGTGAAATGTTCTGAACAGATGTGCAAAGACAGCAAATGTTACAGGGGTGGTAACCCCTCCCTATGTCCTCCAAAAAGCTTAAAAATAGATTTTTTTTGGATGGAGCTACACTTAAAAATGTACCTGTTCAGATTCTACTTAAGAACAAACCTACAGTCCCTGTCTTGTTTGCACCGCCTGTATACTGCTGTTCCGAGTATATAGGGTTGTAGGTATAGGGTTTTATTTTGGGTGCGGGGTTCCCCTTAATATCCATACAAGACCCAAAGGGGCTGGGGTGGGGGGGGGGGGGGTTGATGGGGTTGCCATGCCATTTTTCTCAAGGATTTTCAGCCATATTGCCAGGACAAGACATGACATTAAAGCTGCAAGTGGTTTTAAATGGCTTCTTTTTTTCCTTTACAAATGTCATTTTGTGCAGGGTCAGTTCTAAACATGGGAAACACATGCCACTTCACAGGCATACTTTAGACGGCCCCCCCCCCCCCCCCCCGGTACCATATTTAAAGGAATATTTCACTTTTTTTTTTTTTTTTTTTCACTTTATGCATCATTAAAATGACTGCTCCCGAAAAAATGTTAGTTTTTAAAAGTTCTTTTTGCATTGATATGTGTCCCCTGGGGCAGGACCCGGGTCCCCAAACCTGTTTTATGACATTAACATGCATATTGGCCGTTATAATTAGCACTTTTTATTTTGAACGTTCGCGTCGATTGTAATGAATAGGGTTTGAAAATTCGCACAAACTTTCGGTCCGTTCGAAGGTTCTGGTGCGAACCGAACTCGGGGGTGTTCGGCTCATCCCTAATCAGCATATGTAAACACAGACAATTCTACATAAAATGGAAGATGTACAAAAGACAAATATGACTTCAACATGGCTAAACTACTTTTCAAATCACATTATATATATATATATATATATATATATATATATATATATATATATATATATATATATAATTGTATCCCTTACAATTAAAGTATTTGAATAAATAGTACCCTAGACTGTGATTCCAAAAGGGAAACAAATCAAACACAGAGATTTCTTTAATTTGTTCATTTTTGCAGTGTCTGGTGAGGATCCAGGTGACATTTCCTTCAAGTTTTGCACAACTGTACATGAAATAGATGCTGTATTGAGTTTCCAAACATTTCCTTATATATAAATGTCTCTTAACAATCTACAAGTCACCTGGCTTTAGTTTTAGATCCTTCCAAACTTTTAGGATCTGGAATTGGGGAGAAAACACATAAATGAGTTTGTCAAAAACCTTAAAAAATCAGCAATATTCTCTGCGAGATCTAAATGGAGGACTTCAGCTGCTGAGACAAAATATAAGCAAGTGAGTAACACACTCCCAAACCACATCCCATAGGGAGAGAGTCCAACATATCCTTAGGGGCTTGATAAAATATAAGAAAACATTCAGGCAAAAGTTTTCTAGTTTCTTACTTTACTTTTTCCGCTACATTGTAGACAGTAGGGAGAGTAAAAATAAAACCTCCACACTTCTAGTAAGGACTCTCTTATAAAAATGATTTCCTCTGTTACTCTCTGTAGATTCTGCACTCTGCACTTACAAACTACTTCTGATAACACTTTTTACTGTGGCCTTTGCAAGTAGTATTTGCCAGTGGTAGGGTTGAGCGAACACGAACTGTAAAGTTTGGGTCCGTACCGGACTTTTGGGTGTCCGGGTCCTGGACCCGAACTATTGACTGTATGTTCGGGTTTGGGTCCGGTGTTCGGTGATGTATTGGCGCCTTTTACAAGCTGCAGGGCAGCCAATCCACGCTAGTTTCACTAGTGTGCCCTTAGAAGCCATCACAGCCATGCCTACTAATGGCATGGCTGTGATTGGCCAGTGCAGCATGTGACCCAGCCTCTATAAAAGGTACAGACACACAGCACAGAGCGTCACTCTGCTATAGACAGGTTCCTGTGCTGCTAAGAGAGGATTTCATTAGGAGTTAGTCTGATACAGTCAGTCAGTCCACATTCCTTACATTTTCTTCAAATTAGTTATATCAGTGAGCGATCTACATAGCTAAATAGAGACTACAGAGTGTCTTTATTAAGGAAAAGAAAGAGGCAGAGAGAATTATTCAAGAGATTCCTAAATCAATTGTACCCTGGCTGGGGTGCAGTGCACAGTCACAGTAACAGTGCCATGAGGCCAGTGCCAGACAAAATATAACTTTTACCTGCAAGCTCAGTGCAGCATCACTGCACTGCATATTTTACTAAGAGATACACCATACTCTATTGCAAAAAATAATAATTTTGCTGTGATTTGTGCATGTTTTTTTTTTCCAATAGCATTTTTCTGCATGTTCATACACGCTTTAGACACTGTGCGTGTATTCTGCTATTGCCAAAATATAAAATCTTTCAGTGCTTTGTGCATGTGTGCAGAAGTGTGACATACAATCGATCGATATTTCTTCTATTGTGCTACCCCAAAAAAAAAATTGTAGTGACATTTTTTTTTCCCAATAGCATTTTCTGACGAGGAGACCAGACGCCGCCATTTGAGCAGTTTTTGAGATACACGCTTTACATACTGTGGGTGTATTTTGCTATTGCAAAAAAACATTGCAGGAAGAGACTCCAAAGTTCAGGAGCCAAAGCATACAGGCACCGAAAAAAACTCTCCTATGAAAGCCATGCTATCCCCCAAGCAGGAAGAGCAGAAGGGCGCGGAAAGTCCCGCACCCGCACAGACCACTCTTAGTGCAGAACTGTGCGCGGTCCTAGGGGAGATTGTGACTCAGTGCAGAAGAGACCCCGGGGATTACCCAATGTCGGGATACAGGAAACTCCGGATGTTTTCAGGGAGGACACCTGTACCCTCGGGAGAAGAGAGATTTGAAGAGTGGTTAGATGGTGCCACGCAGGCCTTAGAAGAATGGGAGGTCTCAGAAGGCAGAAAGAAGCAAAGGATTGTTGAGAGCCTAAAAGGACCTGCCTTAGAGGCCATACGCAATCTGAAGACAAGCAAGAAGGATTGCACTGCCCAGGACTACATAGACATCCTGGAAAGTGTGTTTTTGCTGTGATTGTTTCCAGCACCAGCATCCCCACCTGACTACGGTGAGATGATCTGTTTTAATTGTGGCGGAGTGGGCCATATTGCAGCTGTATGTGCCAGTTTGTGCATGCCCTCCTAGACACTGGAGCCCAAGTGACCCTATTGTACAGGGACTTCTATGACAGATACCTTTTTTTTAGTCCAATTGCATTTTCGTGAAGACGGATAACAACCCCTTGACCTATCTATTCACCACCGCCAAGCTGGATGCAACTGGACACAGATGGTTGGCGGCGTTGTCTGGATTCAATTTCAGCCTCAAGTACAGACCAGGGGCTGGAAATAGGGATGCAGATGCCCTGTCCCGAAGATCCCATGTCATGGTCGATGACTGGGAAGACTGGACTCAAGTGGCACCAGAAGGAGTGCGAGCCCTTTGTCAAGGGGCTGAACTCCAAGCCAGAGGAGGATCCAGAGCGGAAGAGATAGGAGTTACCACAGTGGGAGTCCCAAAGTGTTACTGTGGGGTAACTCAACTAGCAGAAGAGTGTCTGCCGAAGCTGTCCAAGAAGGAGTTAAGGTGTGACCAATTGGAAGACCCCATGGGGAAATTGGTCCTGGAAGCCCTGGAAGACCAGAGTCCAGAGGGACTTCGCCTTCACTTTTCCAAAGAAGCTCGCCTACTGAGGAGAGAGTTTGACAAGTTACAGGTGCATCAGGGGGTAGTCTACCGAAGGGGCCCCTCTGATGGCCCAGAAGACAAGTGGCAGTTGTTTCTCCCAGAGAAGCATCGAGAGACTGTGCTGATTGCCTTACATGACCAGCATGGTCACTTGGGATCAGAGAGAACCTTCCAACTTGTCAGAGACCGGTTTTATTGGCCCTGCATGAGGGCCGAAGTGGAGGAGTATTGCCATTCCTGTGCAAGATGCAGTCAGAGGAAGACTTTACCTCATCAAGCTGCCCCAATGGGCCATCTACAGAGTCAAGGCCCAATGGATCTGGTATGCATTGATTTTCTCTGCCTCGAACCCGATTTGAGTGGATTGGGAAATGTTCTGGTGGTAACCGACCATTTCACTCGTTATGCTCAGGCTTTCCCAACCAAGGACCAGAAGGCCTCTACAGTAGCCAAGGTACTCTTGGAGAAGTACTTTGTTCACTATGGACTGCCACAGAGAATCCATTCAGACCAAGGAAGGGACTTTGAGAGTCGCCTGATCAGGAAACTACTAGATTCTCTGGGAGTAGAGAAGACTAGGACCACACCATATCACCCTCAAGGTGATGCCCAGCCTGAAAGGTTCAACAGGACTCTATTGAACATGTTGGGAACTTTAGAGACAGAGAAGAAGCAACATTGGAGTCAACACATTTCAGCTCTAGTGCATGCTTACAACTGCACCACAAGTGATGTGACAGGTTTTTCCCCTTACCGACTTATGTTTGGGAGAGAAGCAAGATTGCCAGTGGATTTGGCCTTTGGCATTTCCTTAGACCATGCCTCTGCTGCCTCCCACAAAGGATATGTGGACAGACTGAGGCGCAGTCTGAAGATAGCTTATGAGAAAGCTCAAGCGGCCTCTGACCAGAGGGGGGCCCGAAACAAGAGGAACTTTGACTTGAAAGTTAGAGTACAGGACCTACAGCCTGGGGACCGTGTACTGTTACGCAATCTAGGGATCCCTGGAAAACACAAGATTGCTGATAGATGGAGATCAGAGCCATATATCATCTGTAGGAAGCTACCAGGATTGCCTGTCTACAAGTTAAAGCCAGAAGGAAGAGTGGGGCCTCTGAAGACCTGGCATAGGAATCATTTGCTCCCACTCACTGAAGCAGTCAGAATGCCTCCAGCAAGAGACGTACCTGAATCTGTTTCCATTCTGGATACCCCCAGGCCTAATACTAGGTCTCAGACATCCCAAGATAGGGGTGGACAGGACCCCCAACCAGAGGAAGAAAGAGGAGAACTTGAATGGCTATGGCCTTCCTCAACCCCAGGAAATTCTGCCATAGATCTTCCACCTACTGAAGATGTGGAAGATAGCACATTGAACCCAGAAGCCACAGAGTTTGTGCCATTCAGTGATGTGCCTGAGTGCTGGAAAGATATCCCTGGTCTCTGCTCAGAAGAAGAAGTAGATGTTCCAGAACCAGAGATGTTGCCAGAATGTGTTCCTGAAGAAGTCCCAAGAGAACAGAGAGCTTGCAGAGTTGTGAAGCCTCCCAAGAAGTTAACTTACCCCAAGATGGGAGAAAGTTCAGAGGACTCTGTTACCACAGCAAGGAGAAGTGCTGAACGCCCTGACCCATCCACTGTTCATTTGGTGGAGGGCAACCCAGCTCACTCTCTGGCACAGTTAAACAGGTCGCCCACACTGAAGTGACCTGTAGACAGGACAGCTCCCCATCTTATGCTAGTTGGTGGGAGGCTCCCCTGTCTAAATTATGTTTTTTTTTACCAAGGACGCTTGTAGTTTGAACAATGTCTTTGGGGACTAGTACAAGGACTGAGCTCTATTGCTAGGGATCAGGCCTGGTCCGTTAGGTAGGCGCAGATAGATTTATTGCACTCAGGGGTGCATAGCGGACGGTCGCCACACTTGGCGCTCTGTTTCCCCATTGCTAATTTGAGTTATATATGTGTACATGTTAAAGTGCATATTGCAGGGACCTGCTGAAGTATTGTAAGTCATATGTTTGATGCATGTTGCTATTTCTTTCCTTACTGCCAAAGTAAAGCCAGTTATTCTTATACACGCTTTAGACACTTTGCGTGTTTTCTGCTATTGCCAAAAAAAATAAAAATCTTTAGACACTGTGCGTGTATTCTGCTATTGCCAAAAAATAAAATCTTTCAGTGCTTTGTGCATGTGTGCAGGAGTGTGACATACAATCGATCGATATTTCTTCTATTGTGCTATCCCAAAAAAAAAATTGTAGTGACATTTTTTTTCCCCCATAGCATTTTCTGCAGTTTAGCAGTTTTTGAGATACATGCTTTACATACTGTGGGTGTATTCTGCTATTGCAAAAACACCCATTTAGGGCGAGATCAGACATTTTTTAAATATGAGGAGATCATCAAAAAGGGGACATGGCCCCGGTCGTGGTGCTGCTGGTGGCGCTCCTGTTGCAGGGAGAGGACGTGGTCGATCTGTGCCAGCTACACGCACTAGTGAAACACCTTCCTCAGGTGCGAGTAGGCGACAGAGCCTGCAGCGCTATTTCGGCGCGCCTAATGAGGCTGTACGAATGTTGAGGCCAGGACAAGTACAGGCGATAGTAGATTGGGTTGCTGACAGTGGGTTGCTGACAGTGCCTCCGGTTCCTTCACATTGTCTCCCATTCAGTCTCCTGATGAAAGTTCAGAGTTGGCACCTGCAGTCGATGTCCATCAGTCTTTCACCTCACCCCCTTGCAAATCAGCCAAGCAGTCTGAGCCTCAAATCATGCAGCAGTCTCTTCTGATTTTTGATGACTCTGTTAGCAGGGTTTCCCAGGGCCATCCACCTAGCCCTGCCCCAGAAGTGGAAGAGATTGTGTGCACCGATGCCCAACCGCTTATGTTTCATGATGAGTACATGGGAGGACAAACGCAGCACGTCTTGGATGATGACGAAACAGAACAAACATATTACAGCGCACAAATGCAAAACTGACATTTACCTCCAGCAAGGCTATTTAAAAGCACCTAGACAGACATTTTCAAAAAACATTATCAAAAAATATGGGGATTTGGTCACACCATATTGCTATATGGTGCTTAAGCCCACTTACTGCGACAAAGTACCCCATGATTAGTGGGTCCTACACTATCCATAGATCGGGAGATCCTGCTTCTCTGAACCAAGGGAGCTATACTCCTCTATATGGGAGAACATGAGGTCTCCACCCATGACACAGGTGGTCACTAATTGAGGTACTTACTGAGTGGGGTGCTCCACCCAATAGGATTTGGTCAAAATCCATACAATAGACAAAAGAGATATTTGGGGGGCACACCCTAAAAAATGCATAAAGATGGTGCTGCCATAAGACCATACAACAGAACAAACATATTACAGCGCACACATGCAAAACTGACATTTACCTCCAGCAAGGCTATTTAAAAGCACCTAGACAGACATTTTCAAAAAACATTATCAAAAAATATGGGGATTTGGTCACACCATATTGCTATATGGTGCTTAAGCCCACTTACTGCGACAAAGTACCCCATGATTAGTGGGTCCTACACTATCCATAGATCGGGAGATCCTGCTTCTCTGAACCAAGGGAGCTATACTCCTCTATATGGGAGAACATGAGGTCTCCACCCATGACACAGGTGGTCACTAATTGAGGTACTTACTGAGTGGGGTGCTCCACCCAAAAGGATTTGGTCAAAATCCATACAATAGACAAAAGAGATATTTGGGGGGCACACCCTAAAAAATGCATTTTGACCAAATCCTTTTGGGTGGAGCACCCCACTCAGTAAGTACCTCAATTAGTGACCACCTGTGTCATGGGTGGAGACCTCATGTTCTCTCATATAGAGGAGTATAGCTCCCTTGGTTCAGAGAAGCAGGATCTCCCGATCTATGGATAGTGTAGGACCCACTAATCATGGGGTACTTTGTCGCAGTAAGTGGGCTTAAGCACCATATAGCAATATGGTGTGACCAAATCCCCATATTTTTTGATAATGTTTTTTGAAAATGTCTGTCTAGGTGCTTTTAAATAGCCTTGCTGGAGGTAAATGTCAGTTTTGCATGTGTGCGCTGTAATATGTTTGTTCTGTTGTATGGTCTTATGGCAGCACCATCTTTATGCATTTTTTAGGGTGTGCCCCCCAAATATCTCTTTTGGATGATGACGAAACACAGGTGCCAACTGCTGCTGCTTTCACCATTGTGCAGACCGACAAGGAGGGCAGGGGTGAAGACTGGGTGGAAGATGATGTGGAGGACGATGGGGTCCTTGACCCCACATGGAATCAACGTCATGCAGGTGACCAGTGTAGTTCGGAGGAAGAGGCGGTGGTCGCACAGAGCCACCAGCACAGCAGAAGAGGGAGCAGGGTGCAAAAGCGGAGCGTCCGTCCCCTAGACAGTACGTCTGCTACTGCCCAACGCAGCAAGGGACCGAGCACACCAAAGCCAGGTCCAAGGAGTTCCCTAGCGTGGCAGTTCTTCAGACAATGTGCTGATGACAAGACACGAGTGGTTTGCACGCTGTGCGATCAGAGCCTGAAGCGAGGCATAAACGTTCTCAACCTGAGCACAACCTGCATGACCAGGCATCTAAGTGCAAAGCACGAGATGCAGTGGAGAAGACACCTCAAAAAACAATAAAGGTCTCTGGCTCCTCCTGCTTCCTCTTCTGCTGCAGTCTCGGCCTCTTCATCCACTTCAGTTTGCCTCCTGTTGCTAACTCCTCCTACTCCGCCTCCTCATCCTCTACCGCCTCCTCATCAGCGTAACACCTTCACCACCAACTTCAGCACAGCCAGGGCTAAACGACAGCGGGCAGTTTTAAAACTTTCCTGTTTGGGGGAAAAACCCCACACCACGCAGGAGTTGTGGAGGGACATGGAACAACAGACCGATGAGTGGTTGGTGGCAGTGAGCCTCAAGCCCGGCCTGGTGGTGTGCGATAATGGGCGAAATCTCGTGGCAGATCTGGGCCTAGGTGGTTTGACGCACATCCCTTGCCTGGCGCATGTGCTGAACTTGGTGGTCCAGAGGTTCCTTAAGAATTACCCCGATATGCCAGAGCTTCTGCAGAAAGTGCGGGCCGTCTGTGCACACTTTCGGCGTTCTCACCCTGCTGCTGCTCGCCTGTCAGCGCTGCAGCGTAACTTCGGCCTTCCCGCTCACCATCTCATATGTGACGTGCCCACGAGGTGGAACTTCACCTTGCACATGCTTGCCAGACTGTGCGAGCAGCAGCAGGCGATAGTGGAGTTTCAGCTGCAGCACGCATGCACCACTTCACCGCCAATAACTGGGCCTCCATGCGAGACCTGTGTGCCTTGTTGCGCTGTTTCGAGTACTCCACCAACATGGCCAGTGCCGATGATGCCGTTCTCAGCGTTACTATCCCAGTTCTATGCCTCCTTGAAAAAACTCTTCAGGCGATGATGGAAGAGGATGTGGCACAGGAGGAGGAGGAGGAAGAGGGTTCATTTCCAAGGCTTTTAGGGCAGTCATTTACAAGTGGCTACGAGGGTGGAATCCTGCACCAACAAGCGCCAGGTACACAATTGTCCGGCAGCAAGGGCACAGTTCTGGAGGATGACGAGGTGGAGGATGAGGAGGAGATGGAGGAGGAGGAATCATGTTCACAGCAGGGTGGCACCTAGACCAGCTCATGTCCATTACTGGTGCGTGGCTGGGGGGATACAGAGGACACAGACGATACACCTCCCACAGAGGACAGCTTTTCCTTGCCTCTGGGCAGCCTGGCACACATGAGCGATTACATGCTGCAGTGTCTCCGCAACGACCGCCTAGTTGCCCACATTTTAACTGGTGCTGATTATTGGGTGGCCGTCCTTAATTACCTCACTGGAGCGTGATCGCAAGATGCGCGAGTACAAGCGCACGCTGGTAGATGCGCTGCTGGTGGCATTCCCACTTGGCAGCGGGGGTACGGTGGAAGCACAAGGCGAAGGCAGAGGAGGAGCAAGAGGTCGCCAACGCAGCCAGGGCACCGCCAGCACCTCGGAAGGCAGGGTTAGCATGGCTGAAATGTGGAAAAGCACGCCACAACAACCAGCACCACCAGCTGAGATGGAACGTCTTAGCAGGAGGCAGCATTTCACCAACATGGTGGAGCAGTATGTGTGCACACGCCTACCCGTACTGAATGATGGGTCTGCCCCCTTCAACTTCTGGGTCTCCAAATTGGACACATGGCCTGAGCTTGCCCTTTACGCCTTGGAGGTGCTGGCCTGCCCTGCAGCCAGTGTATTATCTGAACGTGTATTTAGCATGGCAGGGGGCGTTATCACAGACAAGCGCAGCCGCCTGTCCAGAGCCAATGTGGACAAGCTCACGTTCATTAAAATGAACCAGGCATGGATCCCACAGGACTTGTCCGTACCTTGTGCAGAATAGACACGTATACTGGTGTTCTGACAACAACTGTCTGGCCATCAGCTAGTGTCCGGCCACTTAATGTGCAGGCGCAGTGCTTGCGCAGTACGGAGGACAAGGAGATTCACAAAATCTCCAAAGATGAACGTCGCCTGGGCAGTGAGTGCAGGTTCAAGCCCCACCATCCAAGTGAACATACGGTAGCACATAGTAACAGGGCCCCTCACGGGCTCGCTTGGCTAGGCTTCAACCTCGGATGATGTGGCTTGAACCTGGAATCACCACGCATCGTCTTCGGAGAGTTTCAAAATCCCCTTGTCCTACGTACTGAGCAAGCGCAGTACAGGGCGGACACTATGCAACGGGGGACAGAATTCGACACATCATTCACCACTAGCCTTACCTAGCCATTGTTGTATTTTTGAACCAGTGTTGGCTACCTCGCCACCTCAACCTCCTACTCCATATGGACCTCGTCCTCCTAGGTCAAGATTATAATTTTTTAATTTTTTTAATTTCCAAGTATTTTATTTTCCCACTATCTTATCCATTAAATTGAATATTTTTTTCCAGAAAGTATGTGTTCTGGGGTAGTCCCACCATATGTGTGGCATCGTGCTGTTGAGTTTCTGCGGTTCTTAATGACTTCCTGTAACTCTTCTGCTGAGAAGGGGACCTCCAGCATTTTATTTTTATTTTTTATTTTTTTATGTTATTTTAAGTTTTTCCATATCCACATTTGTTTGCAGAGCACTTGCCATGCTCTTAACAACATCTTGTTGCCATTTGCAGCCCTCTAGCCCTTTCCATGACTTTTTTACAGCCATTTTAGTCTTCAAACGTTCGGGTCCCCATTGACTTCAATGGGGTTCGGGGTCAAGTTCGGGTCAAGTTCGGTCCCGAACCCGGACTTTTTTCCGAAGTTCGGCCGAACCTGAACATCCAGGTGTCCGCTCAATTCTAATCCTGAGGACTTCTACTCACTCAGGACCCTTCACCAGCTCAGCCCAGGGAATGGGGGGTTACGCTACAAACTGATACAAAGAGATAATGGATTGTTTCATGTGACTTGATGTATTTCACTTGGGTTTTCACAGTTCTCAGTTTATCAAATGTACAATACTACTATGCTTATGCATTAATGAAATGTTATTATAGTTACAGAGCTTTGTTTAAAAGTGTTAGATATGATTTCCAGGCTTCAGTCATATACTTGTAAGGGACCCAGGCTAAACCCTTACTCTAGTATGAAGGGTCAGAGCATTATGCTGGGGCCCACATGGGATGGCTCAGAGGGGTCTGCTTGTTTCTTTCCCCTCCCCTTTTGTGGTTTTGTAGGTTGCTACTGGCTGCTGCCGTTACCAAGGGCAGAAACAGCAATGTGATTGGTGCTGGAAGTCTGACTGTGGATTGGTCAAATCGGGCGGTATCAAAGCCTGCGCTGGGAGAGCCTATTTAAGAAGCTGGAGCATAGAATTTCACTGACCGTTAGACTGGACAAGCGACGGCCACCCTCCCGCCCCTTTTTCTTTCTTTCTCAAGAAGTCATGTTGTTGTCCAAAGGGGGAGTAGTCGTCCATTATTTTTGGATGGACACCATTTTATTTATTCAATTTTTGCCAGAATGGCTTGATATTATTTTATATTAATTTCATTTTGAATATTTAACCCCCAGGATAACACCGTGGCCATATATCCCAAAATAAAGAACTTGGTTTGAATTTACATTATGTGTTGTTTCTTTTTTAATGTATCACCTCTGTGCTAGCCCATGTATATACTGCCATGTGCCAGGACTCACACTCCCTTCCGGAAGGTAGCATCCTTTCTAACCATCTACAGGATCTACAATAGTAATGTACCTACCCTCCTCAATCTGCATTCAAATAACCTCCTCTGTTCAGCGGGTCACACCCCCTCTAATACCACCACCACTCCTTGCAGTGACAGGCTCCTCCCCACACAGTGGTTTCCAGATATATCATTTTTAATAGATATTCACATACACATAATACCTCTGAACCACTCGGCCATACCTTGTTTTCGGTACACACTTCATTAGGGCTAGCGAGCTAGATATCGCTACTCGCCGGATACTACCAAGTACTTTCACACTTCTCGCTCTCAATCTTTTACCTGACTGCTCTTTCCCTAGGACCTCAGAAGGACACATCCTTCCTTAAAAATTCCCCTACCCCCTTGCCCTTTTCCGTATTCCTCCTCCGCTCTCACTTGCTCAGCTGGTCCTCGGTTCCGCACCAATCCCCTATTCATTCTTTACTTTATATACCCGTTTCCTCCTCTTTCGAAACACCCCTATCGGAAATCCATAAACGCTCCAACTGTACCAAGCTACAATGGTAGCATCAACCACACACTCCACTCCTCTCTCGCTGAAGATGGCCTCTATCAACGCCAAAGGTGTAAATATTCCTGAATAAAGATCCCAAATCCTCAGAGAATGTCAGAAACTCAGGACAAATATAGTATGTATTCAGGAAACTCACTTCCTAACAGACAAAATTCCTAAACTATCAGATAAAGAATTCCCCAAAGCCTTCCACTCAACGAATAGTCAATCTAAAACAAAAGGGGTATCCATCCTCATCTCTAAAAACACACCATTCCAACTGACAGACTCGCTATACAACCAAGAAGGAAGATACTTACCGTATATACTCGAGTATAGGCCGTCCCGAATATAAGCCGAGGCCCCTGATTTACCACAAAACAACTGGGAAAAGTTATTGACCCGTGTATAAGCCGAGGGGGGGAATGGAGCAGCTACTGTAAGTGGAAAAAAGGGTCAGCAAATGCCCATCTGCATGTCCCCTGTGTCCTATACAAACCCCCGTGTCCCCAGTGCAGCCTACCTGTGCCGATTCATCTGTCTCCCGCCGATCTGCCACCTGTGTCAGATCGCTGGCTGTCCCGTGTCCGGTGTCCGCTGTCCGCTGTCCCGTGTCCGCTGTCTGCTGTCCCGTGTCCGGTGTCCGCTGTCCGGTTTCCCCCCCATTGCTGATCCTGGCGATCAGCGTACACGCTGAGGCACCAGGCGCCATTTGAAAGCCGCGCCTCCTCCTCCTCCTCGTCCGTGATAGGAGGAACACTCTGTTTTCCCAGCAGTCAGTGTGCAGTGTTCCGCCTATCACGGACATCCTCTCATCCTCGTCCATGAGATGAGAATGACAGTACTTCCGTGATAGGCGGAACACTGTACTGCTGGGAAAATTAGTGTCCGCCTATCACGGATGGGCAGGAGGAGGCGGTGCGGCTGTTGAACACTGCCGTCTGTCTACATGACAAGCTGTTCATGTAGGCAGACGGCACTGACTCGAGTATAAGCCGAGAAGGGGACTTTCAGCCCTCGGCTTATACTCGAGTATATACGCTATTCCTAAAAGGGACAATCAAATCTAAGCCAATCACGATCGCCAACATCTATTACCCTAACGCCAAACAAGTTGCGTTTTTCCGGAAAATTTGTGACCTTTTATCCTCCTTCTCAACAGGCATCCTAATTCTCGGAGACTTCAACGTCCCTCTCAACCCACTCCTGGACACATCTTCTGGTACCTCAGCCATGCTCTAATGAGCTTTAAAACAAATCAAATTACAACTCCAAAGCCTCATGTTGTATGACGCCTAAAGAACACTGAATCCACAAGGTAAAGACTACACATACTTTTCACCCCAAAAATACTCACAAATCGACTACTTCTTCATTTCTCAACCCGACATCCCTTTACTAAAAAAAAAAAAAAAACAACACACAATAGAGCCCATGACAATCTCTGATCACCACCCGATCACTGTTCTACTTTTTCTAGAAACTAGTACCAAGACAAAAACATGGAGACTTAACCCTTCCTTACTTAGAGACCCAGTGAACATAGAAAACTTTTCAACTTGCATTAAAAATTACTTCACACTCAACAACATTCCAGAAACTCCTACCCTAACACAATGGGAAGCTCACAAATGTGTCGTCCTGGGGGAACGCATAAAAATGGCCTCCAAACTTAAAAAAGACACGAATCCAAAATTTCTGCGCTTATGTCTCAAATATGTTCACTAGAAGCTGCACACAAACCGAACATAGCCTCAAAAACATATCAATAACTAACCCATGTAAGGAAGCTTCTCCTAGAAGAATTAAACATGAAGACCGAAAGACAATATATATTGAGACACAAAATCTACTATGAGCAAGGAAACAAATCTGGTAGATTACTAGCCAGAGCGGTCCAAAACAAAAAACATAGCGCCACCATTCACCACATAAATGACAAACACGGAACCACACACACCTCCAACGAAGCTATAGCCCAACAGTTCCAAAAATATTATCAAACACTTTACAACATACCACCCAACTCCAATTGCCCTCATAACTCAGACACAAAGAAACTCCTTATCAATGATTTTCTTTCCAAGTACGGTCAAACACCTATCTCTACAGACACAGCCCAAAAATTAAATACTCCACCTTCTGGAGAGGAATTTTAAAAACGCTATAAAAGGTAATGAAAATAGGGAAAGCCCCTGGCCCAGACTGCTTCTCCTTACAATATTTTAAAACATTCAAAGACATACTTAAACTTCACTTCCTCGCAGCCTTCCGATCGTTCGACTCCAACACACAGGCCCCCCCACAAATGCTAGAAGCACATATAGTGGTAATTCCAAAAGATGCTAAAGACGCTTCCCTAGTAACAAATTATCGACCCATTTCGCTCATCAATGTTGATGTAAAAATTTATGCTAAAATCCTTGCGAATTGCTTACTGCCACTTCTTCCTTCCCTGATCTCCCTAGACCAGGTAGGATTTATACCTGGAAGAGAGGGTAGCGATAATACCACCAAAGCACTAAACATTCACCATTGGTTCAACTCAAACAATAAACAAGGATTCTTTCTATCTCTGGATGCGGAAAAGGCATTTGACAGAGTGGCCTGGGATTATATTGACGTGGTCCTCTCAGCTATCGGTATGCCAAACTTATTGCAGTCATATATAAGAGCTTTATACACCTCACCTACTGCTAGAGTCCGAGTGAATGGCCACCTGTCAAATGACTTTCCAGTCCACAATGGCACCAGACAAAGTTCCCTTCTCTTGCCGCTACTCTTTGTACTTACACTTGAACCCCTACTGAACAAAATACGACTTCACCTCGACATCAAAGGCATTACAATAAAGCAACACACATAAACTTGCAGCCTTTGCCGATGATCTCCTCTTTCTAACTGATCCACATATCTCAATATCAAATCTTCTAAAAGACTTAAAAAACTTTTCCAAACAAACAATCTCCAATCTTAAAATAAACTATTCTAAATCTAATGCTTTGAACATTACATTAACATCAGAAACCTTCTCACAATGCCAATCCAACTTCCCCTTCAAGTGGGCCAAAAATTAAATTACATATTTAGGAATTCAAATACCGAAATCCCTCTCAAATCTCTACCGAGATAATTTTGCTCCAGTCTTAAAAGAAACCAGAGAAGAATTAAAAAGATGGAGTGCCCTCAATGTGTCCTGGTTTGGTAGGGCCTCACTCATAAAGATGACGATTCTCCCATGGTTTCTTTACCTGCTACAAACCATCCCAATACAAATCCCCATGTCTTTCTTTAACTCCTTCAGACAAGCCTGCTCCTCCTTTATGTGTAGACATAAACCATCAAGAATTAAATTTGACTGTCTTACCCTCCCAAAAGATAGGGGTGGAATAGTCCTCCCTGACCTACGCCGATATTACTGGGCGATAAATTTAACCAGAATAGTTGACTGGAACATCCATCAAGATGTTAAAGACTGGGTCATATTAGAGCATTCCATTTCCTCGCAATCATTGAGATCCCTACTAGGGATGAGCTTTATGTTCGAGTCGAACTCATGTTGGACTCGAACATTGGCTGTTCGCCAGTTCGCCGAACAGCAAACAATTTTGGGTGTTCGCGGCAAATTCGAAAGCCGCGGAACACCCTTTAAAAGTCTATGTGAGAAATCAAAAGTGCTAATTTTAAAGGCTCATATGCATGGTATTGTCATAAAAAGTGTTAGGAAACATGGGTCCTGCCCCAGGGGACATGTATCAATGCAAAAAAAGCAATAAAAGTGTAATATTCCTTTAAATTTTGTACCTGGGGGTGTCTATAATATGCCTGTAAAGGGGCGCATGTTTCCCGTGTTTAGAACAGTCTGACAGCAAAATTAAATTTCTAAAGGAAAAAAACGAATTTAACCACTTTCAGACCAGACCAATTTGCAACCAAAGGACCAGGCCACTTTTTGCGATTCAGCACTGCGTCGCTTTAACTGACAATTGCGCGGTCGTGCTACGTGGCTCCCAAACAAAATTGACGTCCTTTTTTCCCACGAATAGAGCTTTCTTTTGGTGGTATTTGATCGCCCCTGCGTTTTTTATTTTTTGCGCTATAAACAAAAAAGAGCGACAATTTTGAAAAAAAAAAAACGCATTATTTTTCATTTTTTGCTATAATAAATATCCCCCAAAAATATATAAAAAAAAACATTTTTTTTCCTCAGTTTAGGCCGATACGTATTCTTCTACATATTTTTGGTAAATAAAAAAAAAAAAATCGCAATAAGCGATTATTGATCGGTTTGCGCAGAAGTTATAGCGTTTACAAGATAGGGGATAGTTTTATAGCATTTTTATTAATAATTTTTTTTTATTAGTAATGGCAGCGATCTGCGATTTTTTTTGTGACTGCGACATTATGGCGGACACATCGGACATTTTTGACACATTTTTGGGACCATTGTAATTTATACAGCAATCAATGCTATTTAAATGCATTGATTCCTGTATAAATGACACTGGCAGTGAAGGGGTTAACCACAAGGGTGCAGTGTAGGGATTAAGTATGCCTAGGGGTGTGTGTCTTACTGTGAGGGGGCACGGCTGTCAGCTAGTGAATGCTGATCTCTGCTCCAATCACAGGGAGCAGAGATCGGCGTCACTAGTTGCTAGGCAGAACAAGGAGATGCTGTTTATCTCGGCATCTCCCCGTTCAGCCTTCCCGTGAGACGATCGCGAGGGTCCCCGCGGCGATCGAGTCCGCGGGGACCGCGACCGGACTCACGGGGGTCCCGGCGCGCTCCCGATTGCACGGACAGGCATTAAGGAGGGACTTATATATACGCCCTCCTGCCTGTCCGTGCCATTCTGCCGATGTATATCGTCGTGCGCCGGTCGGCAAGTGGTTAAAACTACTCGCGGCTACAATTAAATTGTCGGGTCCGACAATACACATAACAGTTCAAAACGGCATGGGGATTTCCCCACAGGGGAACCCCAAACCAAAAAAAAAAAAAAGCGTGGGGGTCCCCCTAAATTCCATATCAGGCCCTTCAGGTATGGTATGGATATTAAGGGGAAATCAACACCAAAATAAAAAATTAAATAAAAAATGGTGTGGGGTCCCCCAAAAATCCATACCAGACCCTTATCCGAGCACGCAACCTGGCAGGCCACAGGAAAAGAGGGGGGGATGAGAGAACGCCCCCCCTGAACCGTACCGGGCCACATGTCCTCAACATTGGGAGGGTGCTTTGAGGTAGCCCCTCAAAAGTACCTTGTCCCCATGTTGATGGGGAGAAGGGCCTCATCCCCACAACCCTTGCCCGATGGTTGTGGGGGTCTGCGGGCAGGGGGGGCTTATTGGAATATGGAAGCCCCCTTTAACAAGGGGACCCCCAGATCCCGCCCCCCCTGTGTGAATTGGTAATGGGGTACAAATGTACCCCTACCATTTCACAAAAAAGTGACAAAAAGGTTAAAAAACACAAGACACTGTTTTTGACAAGTCCATTATTAATTCCTTCTTCTTCCATCTTTCTTCTGGTCTTCCTTCGGTGTTCTAATTGTTCCTTCATCTTCATCATCATCTTCTTCATCATCTTCTTCTTCATCTTCATCTTCATCTTCTTCATCTTCTTCTTCTTCATCTTCATCTTCTTCATCTTCTTCTTCATCTTCTTCTTCTTCTTCTTCATCTTCTTCTTCTTCTTCTTCTTCTTCTTCTTCTTCTTCTTCTTCTTCATCATCATCTTCTTCATCGTCATCTTCTTCATCATCATCATCTTCATCATCTTCATCATCATCTTCTTCATCATCATCTTCATCATCATCTTCATCATCATCTTCTTCCTCCGCTCTTTTCCCGCATCTTGCTCCGGCTTCTTCTCTGCTCCGCCCGTACGATCCGCCTCAGTGGGAGTCTTCAGCCGTGTAACGCTTCGATTCTTCTGACATTTCTTAAATAACGGAGGGTGGGGCCTACGTTAAAGCCATAGGGAAGTCACCGGGTTGCCGGACCCGACAATTCATTGTAGCCGCGAGTAGATTTAAATGAGTTGTTTTTCTTTAGAAATGTAATTTTAATGTCAGACTGTTCTAAACCATACTATAGACACCCCCCAGGTACGAAATTTAAAGGAATATTACATTTTTATTGTTTCACTTTAAGCATTATTAAAATCACTGCTCCCGAAAAAACAGGTGTTTTTAAAACTTTTTTTTTACTTTCAAAGTTTTTATTGATATCAAAAGTATAACAAAACAGGAAATCGCAAACAGTTGAAGAAAAACAGGCGAGGTACAGAGTGCCATATCTGGATTTAAAGTACCATGCTACATATAGGTCTTATAGTGTTGAATCACAAGGTATGTGGAAGGAGCTTCTAAAGGCATGTGGATAAAATTGAGACCGAGGTCCTCTAAGTAAAGCCTAGAGACACAATTGCCTTGCGAATCCTGGTTCCAGGTGCTCCGGAGAGCAACCCCGACACCCCTAACGGGAACAAACTGTGTCGGGACAGCCCCCCCGAGACCCCTGGAGCGTGGTCATTAGCAAAGAGAGGCATAAAGTATCACGAGTGTAACATTGGAAAGTTCGCTCAGTCAAGTGCTGGGTGATTTTAACCCTTGAGACTGGGGGCTCTCGTACAATGCTGACATACTATACATATCATATGGCCATATCTTGCCTACGTGAAGAAAGTTCAAGAAACAAGGAAAGGTGGGGATGAGGAGGGGGGGTGGAGGACATTGAGCCGTCTGACAGGTAGTGGAGTGGGGATAGAGTGTAAGTGCTTACCGGTTATGGTTGTATTCCAGGGACAAGGGAGATACCCATGTGATTAGCCCAGGTTTCCCAGGTGGACTCGAACTATACTCTTGAATCCAGCAGGACACTGGTCAATTTCTCCTGGGACATCATCCAAGAGATTTTGCATTTTGCAGCTGTGAAGGATACCCCGTGTTGTTTCCAGGCCTTGGCAATAGTCAGCTTAGCGCCCAGGAGGATGAAGTGGATTAATTTGTGGTTCCATTTAGGGGCCCCAGGGATATTAGCGTTCAGAAGGGCCACTGCGGGGGTTCTGGGTGGTTGAATTCCTGTTACTTTATAGATTAGGATAAACATTTTTTTCCAGAATGTTCTTATTTTGGGACATTCCCACCATATGTGGGCCATGGAGCCATTTAGCTCACAGCCCCTGAAGCACTGGGGGTTAGCAGTCGGATACATATGGGCCAATTTAGAAGGTGTGAGATACCATCTGGTCATCACTTTAAGGTTAGCTTCTATTAGGGAAATATTCTTCATTCCTTTATAGGCTCTGGAGAAGGAGGACTGCCATTGCTCAAGATCCCAACTAATTTGGAGATCATTTTCCCATGCGGTCATGTAAGGGGTTTTGCCTTCCTGCTGGGCAAGAGATTGGTAGATGACAGAGATTCCACCCCTCTGATGTTTGGTATTTCCAGCCCATATCTCATACGGTGTGAATCTAGGTGGGATGGGTTTCCCTTTCCATATTTTGTGGAGATAGTGTGTTATTTGGAGAAACCTGAAGTGTTCCCCACTCGGGATTTCCAGTTGTTTTTCGCAGAATTTTAAAGATATTGGGCCTATTGCTGTATAGAAATGACCGATCCGATACAACCCCTTATCCAACCACCATTTGAAGGATTGTATGTCTAGACCAGGAGTGAAGTCAGAGTTATTGAAGATATGGGCCAGAGGGTGGCAGTCGGAGGTTAGTGAGGGCAGGGTTTTCAATTCGTCCCAAAGGGACAGGGATTGTGAGAGGATCGGAGAGAGTACAGGGGGTCTTTCCCTGGAGGGGGTCCATAATAGATAGTCAAGGGTATAGGTGGGGACTGCCTGTCTTTCTATATAGATCCAGTCAGGTTTTTCCGTTCTGGCGTAAACTGTTGACAATTGGGCAAGTCTCGCCGCCTGGTAGTACCAAAGTAGTCTTGGAAGCCCCAAGCCACCCTGTGTGCGCTGTCTGTATAGGGTGTTTTTAGGTAACCTATGACCTTTTCTTCCCCAGATAAACTTATTGACTTTCCCTTGAAGAGCTTGCAAATGGTCCTTTCTTAGGTTAATCGGGATGGCTCTGAATAAGTATAACAGTCTGGGGAGGAGTGTCATTTTTATGGAATGGATCCTACCCAGCCAGGACAGTTCTTTATTGGACCAGTTCTTCAATTCGGACTCAAGTCTTTTGTATGTGGGTGGGAAGTTTGCTGGGTACAGTTGGTCAATTTTAGCAGTGAAGTGGATTCCTAGATATTCTATTGATGAGACGTTCCATTTGAACTTAAAGGAGCTTTTCAGCGACTCAACCATGGACGGTTGCAGAGATATGTTGAGGGCGTGAGATTTTTCGTAGTTAACCTTAAGACCCGACACCTTGGCAAAGTCAGTTAGAAGTTTACAGAGGTTAGGGAGGGTTGTGATGGGTGAGGTAATGAATAGCAGCATGTCGTCTGCGAAGAGGCCGCATTTGTGTATTTGTGGGCCACAGGATATTCCATGGATATTAGGGTTGGAACGAAGTGCTACTGTCAGTGTCTCAATGGCGATAGCGAAGATCAATGGGGATAGGGGGCACCCCTGTCTGGTGCCCCGCTCTATTTGGAAGGGTCTAGAGTAGTGTCCACTGAGGCGGGTTTAGAATAGAGGGAGTGTAGAATTCCTAAGAAGCGATTTCCAAATCCCCATTACTCCAGTAAAGAGAAAAGGTAAGGCCATTCGACTGTGTCGAAGGCCTTATGTAGATCTAAGGATAGGAGCATCCCTTCCTGTTTGGGGCCCCCATCCCAGCCGGTTTGTAGAAGGGAGACTAGATCTATGGCCCTTCTGACTTGGTCCGGTCCCTGTCTACCTGGGATGAACCTTACCTGGTCCCTATGGACGTATCGATTTATGAAAGAGGATAAGCGGTTGGCCATGATTTTAGTCAGTATTTTGAGGTCATTGTTTATGAGGCAAATTGGTCTATAATTTTCTACCTCTTCGGGATTTTTATTAGGTTTAGGAATTACTGTGACATAGGCCGTATTTATCTGAGGATCTAGGGGGGATCCCTGCGCCTTCAAGTTAAAGAATCTTGCCATATGAGGCGCTAGTGTGTCAGCGAAGGCTTTGTAGTAAGGCACGGATAGACCATCCGGCCCGGGGGCCAAGCCTGGTTTAAGGTTTTTAATGACCTCCCTTATCTCCTCCACTGAGATGCTCGCCTCCATGAGGTCTTTGTGTTCATCAGTTAGAGTTGGTATGGGAAGGTCTCGGATGAATCCGGTTATCAAGGGGTCCTTATCTATGGGGGATCTGCTATATAGGTTGGTGTAAAATCTCCGGAAGGCTTCTAGAACCTTGATGGGGTCTGCTGAGGTAGAATTACCTGCTACTCTGATCTTGGGAATACAGCGTGTACACGCTCGTGGGGATAGTGCGGAAGCCAGTATTGGGCCAATTTTATCCTTTTGGTGGTAGAATTTAGCTCCACTCCAGCGGATGTACTTCTCCGCTTTTATCGTGAGGGACAAATTTAGTTCCAGTCTAGCTGCATCCATTTGGTCTATCAGGGCTTTTGAAGGGTTTCGCTTATGTCGTAGTTTCAGGGCAGCATATGACTTTTCAAGTTTATTAATGACCATCAATCTTTCTTTCTTTTGTTGAGTCGCAATGCTGATTATTTTACCCCTGATGGTGGCTTTGTGGGCGTCCCAGAGAGTCTCGGGGGAAATGTTGTCTACGTTGTTGAGAAGGAAGTATTCCTTTAGTGATTTTTCTATTTCAGTGGTTTTAATAGGGTCGCTTAAGATGGATTCGTTTAGACGCCAGTGTGAACTCGTCGATCTAGTGAGGGAATTGGTCATGTGGAGTAAGACCAAGGAGTGGTCCGACCAGGCGGTGTCGATTATGGTCGCCTTGCGCGTCGATGTGATAAGGTGGGGGGGTATTAGAATGTGATCAATCCTGGCGTAAGATTGATGGGGAGCCGAAAAGTGGGTATAATCCTTTTTTGAGGGATTGAGTTCCCTCCATATGTCTACAAGCCCATGTGAGTGGAGGGATTTCGCTATGTTTAGGCTGGCTTTGGTGGGGCGTGTCAATTGAGCCTTGAAGGGTTTTGATTTGTCGAGTCCTTGGTCGAAAGCTATGTTCGAGTCTCCACCGAAGATGACCTTGCCTTCTAAGTGAGGTGAAAGGGTTTTTAGTAGGGATTGGAAGAATTTAGTCTGACCTTTGTTAGGGGCGTAGTATGAAATTATGGAGTAAATGTTACCTTCAATAGAACCTTTGACTAGGATATATCTACCCTCAGGGTCCCTGAGGTCCGAAATGTGGGAGAACTGACTATTCTTAGAGAACAAAATCGCTACTCCTTTAGTTTTATTTACGGCGTTTGCAAGATAGAATTGCGGGTAGTGTGAATGGAGGAATTTGGGGTTGTATCGGTTCGGAAAATGCGTCTCTTGGACTAGGACAATTTCTATTTTGAGGGATCGATAGTTTTCAAAGGCTATTCTGCATTTTCTGGGGGAGTTCAAGCCCTGAGCATTGTGTGTAGCTACTCTAAGATCGTTACCTTTCGTGTTCGTCACAGGCATTTGGTCAGAGGGGTGGAATGCTGTGGACTCTGCCATCACTTACCCTTAGGAGTCTTCTCAATAGGGGGCTTGTGCGTAGAGAAATCTTCAGTCAGATCAATGTTGTTGTCTGGAGCTCCAGGGTACCTGTCATACGGCTCGACAAAAGTAAAGAGTTAGGGAGGGAGGGGGGTAGGAGAAAGAACAAAATCGAGAGCAGCGTCTTCTAAGAAGACAAATGGTGGCTGATGGGGGAAAGTCCCACCAGTCACCATCAGTTTGGTTTCGGCGGCCTCTGGTAGAGGGCCGAATACCCATACCACAGAGGAGAGAAGTACTCGTCTGTGGGATGAGTGGAGGCGCAAGGGTGTCACCCCTGACCCTTGCTGCTATGTGTAACTCTGTAGATAAAAATTTTAACACAGCAAAAAGGCAACTTATCAAAGAGGAAAGGAAAATAAAAAAAACACAGTAAAACAGTTTAAGTTCACTCAGAGCAAAGTGCCCAGCATGGAAAATGTACTTCAACAGAGAGTCTCTTCCTGAGCCCAACCCCTCCAAAGCTTGGGGGAGGAAGGCTGGGGGGGGGTAAATCCCCCATGTAATGGTAGTCAATTAATGTTCTCGGAGTCTCCCGGGTCGGGACAGTAATCTAGGTCCTGCTGAAGGTCCCTGATATCTAGCCGATCTTTGAGTCTTGGTTTATGAGGACGGCATCCCGGGGGGAGGTTAGGAGTTCGTGAAGGAGGAGTTTAATTGGTAAGCTTGTGAGTTCCCGTAAGTCAAGAGTAAGGTAGACACATTACATAGGAGTAATTTGGGGGCCCAGGACATGTGACTCTGAGACGGCCAGAAGAGGGTTTAAACTAAGTGAACCCGTATAGATCAAGAAACTCGATAGAAACGTAAGCAGCCCAGGGAACGGCAACAGGCGTTGAAAAGGGAGCCCTAAGCTCCAACAGCAGGGGTTATTAAAATCCCATATTAGGATGCCCTGGTGAGGGCGAGAAGATGAAATTGGTTAGTGAGGACGACTTATGGGGGTCTGGCTTCCTTGGGCTTCTTAGACTTGCCTTTGTTCCAGAGTGGGGAAACAGGGCTTGCCGGGGGGGGGGGGGTCTTTTGGTGGAGCCTACTTGTGCTGAAGAAAATTCCATGGGTGCTTCCTGGGATATCAGCTTAAGGTGGAGGAAAAGTTTTTCCCCTTCCGGGAGGGAGGAGAATGAGAATGTCTTTCCCTGGATGGCAAATTTCACTCCCAGAGGGAAGGTCCAGCGGTATTTGATATCTTGTTGGGTCAGTACCGTTAGGAGTGGTTTGAGGGTTCTTCGTTTCTGGATGGTGGAGGGGGCCAAGTCTGCAAATATTTGTATTTGGTGACCACGGCAGGTGACTTGCTGTTTGAGGCGGGATTGTCTCATAACTTCTTCCTTCACAGCATAGAAGTGGGGTTTGACTATGATATCCCTCGGGGATCCATCCTGCCTGGCGGGACAGAGGGCTCTGTGGGCCCTGTCCAATTCTAGGCGGTGGGGGGGGGGGGGGGGGGGGGGGCGCGTTAGGAAGTAGCTCCCTGATGAGGTCTTGTATTGCTGGGGGGATATCCGTAATGTTTTCAGGGAGTCCCCGTACTCGGAAATTGTATCTCCTGGATCTGTTCTCGAGGTCGTCTATTCTGGCAAGGGCAGTATCTAGTTGGTCCTGGAGAACCTGAACGTGAGCTGCGTTCTGGTTGGCGTGTAAGACAGTATTGTCCAATTTGATTTCAATGGCTTCTATTCTGGTGCCGAGGGTGGCAAAATCAGATTTAATGTCTCTGGTAATGTCTCTGGTGATCTGGGCTGCTGTGTTAGCCAGTCCCCTCTCCAATAGGGTAGCAAATTTCTCAAAGAGGTCCCCCTGTGGTAATGACTGGATCTGATCCTGCATACAGGGGGAGAGGGTAGTGTGGAGAAATGAGGGAACAGGTCCTGCAGGGGACAGGTTGTATTCCTCCATTGCTCTGCTCAGCAAGGATTCTGTGGAGGCTGGGGATGTAACTGGAGGGCATGGTGGGGTTCCCTGGGTCACTTGGGAGTAAGTGAGTGTGGTAGGAGAGAGCACTTGCCTGGATTCCTGTGGGATCTCCCTGTAGGCCGCGTGTGACTGCTGTGAGGAGATGCCGGCGGCCATCTTGGTACACCCTGTTCGGCCTTCACAGTCAAATTCCGGCTCTAAATTGCGCCTGACAGCCGGTCCGGGCATGCGGGGGGTCCCTGTAGAGTCCGCTTACGGAGGGGTTAATTTTCCCCCGGTTTCACGGGGTGCTGTGCCCGCTGTGCTGATCATGGGGCAGGGGTGATGCGGAGCTCCAGGCTCAGTCAGCCATGTCGGAGCTCATGCGCACTGCCTTAAAACTTTTTTTTTGCATTGATACATGTCCCCTGGGGAAGGACCCAGGCCCCCAAACACCTTTTATGACAATACCATGCATATAAGCCTTTAAAATTAGCACTTTTGATTATTCATGTCCAATAGACTTTAACAGTGTTCACGTGTTCGAACAAATTTTTCTGGTGCGAACCGAACGGGGGGGGGGGGGGGGGTGTTTGGCTCATCCCTAATCCCTACCATGGATACACCCACAACACATCCATACCCAAAAACAGACAACACCCTTTAATAGGCCCTACACTGACAATATTCCAAAACTCAACCAAAGCCACAAACCCCAACCCGTGGCTGAGCCCTCTCACTCCACTACGTGGAAACCCTGAGTTCCCCCGGAACAAATGACAACTTCCTTACCCATACTTGGCCCCACAAACACATACGAGCACACCAATTTTTCATTAGTGGGGGAACTTTCTTATCACTGGAAGATCTGAATGCTACACTATCTCCCAACCACATTCCAAGATGGACATACATACAACTGAAACATTTCCTGGCCAGAAGGTCTACTACACACTGGATGAGAAACTTAACCACCCTAGAGGAACTATGTTCCAAAAAAAAAACTCCCCAAAGACATCTCATATCTGCCCTCTATGTATCTCTCTTCAGAGACAGTTCAGCGTTCTCCAGCAAGGTGTTCTCTTCATAGAAGCAGGATCTTGATATTAAAATCACAGACTGAATGGGAAACAGTCTGTACATACATCCACAAGGGTTCACTCAATGTAGCCACCCAAGAATGCGGATACAAGATACTCTCTAAATGATATAGAACCCCTTCACTGCTCCATAAACTTTCAGGCTCTACCACAAATAGATGTTGGCGATGTGATACGGAAGAAGGTACCGTGCTTCATATCTGGTGGTCGTGCCCTGTCATCCAAACTTTTTGGAGGACAGTTCTCGACACTATTACCTCAATCACATCTCATATCAATGATTTTCCCCTGCAACCTACCTACTTCCCCACACCAAGACCCCCAAAAGACAATACCTCAAATCACTCAACATGTTTAAGGTAAATTCAGCGAGACAATGTATTCCATGCCATTGGCGTACTCCAGCGAGAGAGGAATGGTACCGTAGACTGAACAACATTGAAAAGATTGAAGAACTTATTAGCATCTCTCATGAAACATTATCCAAATTCACAGCAACATGGTACAGTTGGCAGCATTTCAAATCCACAGAAGCATACTCTATGGATAATGGATAACAAACTCACTTTTATATAAATTAAAAATCCAAATACTATTCTTTCTGACAAACACAAATCAGGTTCCTATTGAAATCCTTATAGGGAAACGGGACCTACAAACCACATCACAAAGAAATAATACCTCCCTAAATATAATAATCACTAACATCAATCCCAGACGAATAAAAGGCTATTCTGAGGAGCCCCCCCCCCCCCCCCCTTCTTCACACATCTGCACTTTTTTTTTTTTTTTTTCCATAAAGTTTTTATTGATTTTTACAACAAACAGCTTAAACAGCAACATTGAAATATTGAACAGATTGCTTAGGAAATTCCAAGACATTATAATGACACAGGTACAAGTATGAGGGCGATAGGATCACAAGGAGTCTCATCTTGGAATCCTGGGCTGACAAAAATGGGTAGTATGGCCTGTCAGCCATCTGGGGTCATTTGTTAGTGCGGTCAGTCCAGAGGGAGGTAGAGCAAGGGGAGACGGGTTAAGAAGACAGGTGTAAGCACGGGCCGAGTGTGAATTTAGATGAAGAGAGGAAAGGGGGACAGCTGGGGAGGTTGTGGAGTGTAGAGAGGGTAAGGCCATAGTAAAGGTAGAGGAGGGGGGAAACGAGGGGGAGGGATAGGTAGGGGTATAGGATGGGGGGGGGGTATGTGTGGCTCAGGGGGATCTGTGGTAGAGGCAATACGTGGATGGATATGGTTACCTCGGTACGGTTTCGCCAGCTAAGTCGATGCCGTCCTGGTGGGGATAGCTATTCAGGTGGTGTAAGATTTAAAGCGTTGGGTAGTTCTAAAGTGAACCCAACATGCCCAAGTAGCGTTGAACTTCTGGATCCGTTCTTGGGAGATATGTACTAGTTCCTCCATTTCCTCTATTTTTGATATCCTCAGAAACCATTCGCTTATCGTCGGTGTGTGTGTAGATCGCCAATGCACTGGGATGCACAATCTCGCCGCGTTTACCAAGTGCATGGCCAGGGATTTAAAGTATTCAGATCTGGACAGGTGTGTATGGTGTAAGAGATATTGTGCAGGGGAGTAGTCTAAAGTGTAGGTGGTGATGTGAGCGATAAGCTCATGGACCTCTTTCCAAAATGGTTGAAGAGAATCACATTCCCACCAGATGTGGAGCATGGAGCCCACCGCCTTTTTACACCTCCAGCACACATCGGGGGTAGATGGGGAAAACTTATGTAAGAGTGCTGGAGTCCTATACCAACGTGTCCTAATCTTGTAGCAATTTTCTTGGGTCGCTACATTGAGGGATCCCTTGTGGGTATATTCGTTTATGCGCGCCCAGTCGTCTTTGGAGAGTGGGGCCTGTAGGTCCCTCTCCCAGGACAATCTTGCTGAGTCTGGGAGGGCTGGTGATTCTTCTGTGAGCATGTTGTATATAGCTGAGATTAGGTGTCTTTGTGGGGGAGAGCTTGTGCATAGGGCTTCAAAAGGTGTCTTACGTCTCGTCCATAATTCTTCAGTTGCCTGGGTAGAGAGGAAATGTCGTATTTGTCTGTATGACCAGAACGGAAAGGAATTGGAGGGTGAGGAGGCAACTAGGTCCTCGTATGTGCGTGGGGATCCCCGGGAGTACAACTGATGTGCTAGGATGCTGTCGTGGGGCCATTCTAAAGATAGAAAAGAGGTTGAGATGCCTGGTTGGAAGCTGGGGTTGCCCCTCAGTGGGGTCATGGGTCCCGGTATAGAAGAGAGCGGGGAGATTTTTGTAGCTCGTAAAAACGCTCTAAGGGATGGATGGATGAGCGGGTGCTTTAAGGCTGCTGGGGGCCAGTGTTGGGGAGAGACCCACGGCAGGGACTTGAGAGGGATGTGTATGGAGGATCTCTCTAGGGTTACCCAGATTTTCCTGTGTTCGTGTATGTTCCAGTCTACAACTCGAGTGAGGTGGCTTGCAAGGAAATATTTGTGAAGATCCGGCAGGCCGATCCCCCCTTTAAGTTTGGGGCACGTAAGGCGTGTGTATTTTATTCTAGGTGGGGAGTTTTTCCATATGAATAAGGAGGATGCTTTCCTGTATAGTGTAAAGAAGGAGGCTGGAAGGTCTATGGGGATGCATTGTATCAGGTAGAGGAGGCGTGGCAAGATTATCATTTTTATAAGTGCCGATCGGCCAAACCAAGAAACGTTGAGAGTTTGCCAGTCGCTCAAGTCCTGTTGAGCTTTTTTCAGGGCTACTAGGAAGTTCTCGCTGTAGAGGTCGGACATTTTGGTTGTGATCTTTATACCCAAGTATGTGATAGCCTTTTGGCTCCATTGGAAAGGGAAGTGTCTTTTGCAGTTCTCTACTTCTTCTCTGGTAAGGGTGACATTCAACGCTTGGGATTTAGTATAGTTGATCTTTAGATAAGATAGCGACCCAAAGTGATCAATGTCTTTCAATAGGTTGGGGATGGTGGTTAAGGGAGAAGTAAGGGTAAGTAGGACGTCGTCTGCAAAAGCAGCTACCTTATATTCCCTACCCTGCATGGTCAGTCCCTTGATGTTGGGGTTGTCTCTTAATCGGTTGAGAAAGGGTTCTAAAAGGAGCACAAAAATTAGGGGAGACAGTGGGCACCCCTGGCGAGTACCGTTTCCTATGTTGAAGGCGTCCGACAAGTGGCCATTGACCCGCACCCTCGCACTAGGAGAGGAGTACAGGGCCAAGATAAGGGACAGCATGCGGGGTCCGAGGCCAATTGCCCCCAGGACTTCCCGCATGTAGTCCCAGGCCACTCTGTCGAACGCCTTCTCAGCGTCCAGTGACAGAAAGAAACCGCGGGTGTTTGTAGTAGTGAGTAGGTGGTGGAGATTCAGGGCCCTAATGGTATTGTCCCTAGCTTCTCTGCCGGGAACAAAGCCGACCTGATCTAAGGAGATCAGGCCCGGCAGGAGAGGGGACAGTCTATTCGCCAATATTTTCGCATAACATTTAATGTCTACATTAAGGAGAGATATCGGCCTGTAGTGCTGGACTTGGGAGGGATCTTTCCCTGCTTTTGGTATAACCACGATGTGTGCTTCTAGCATGCGGTCTAAGGGAATTGCAGAGGTCGTCATGGCATTAAACGTGGTTATCATTTGTGGGGCTAGGATTGTAGAGAAGGACTTGTAGTACTGCAGTGTGAACCCGTCAGGGCCTGGGCTTTTCCCTGTTTTCATTTGCTTTAGGGCTAGTTCGAGCTCTTCTAAGGTAAGAGGACGTTCCATGTCTTTAATCTGCGAGTGTGTTAGAAGTTTTGGGCAATATTGAGCTAGGAAGGTCCTAATTTCTGCCATCCTATGTTCTGCTTGGGCGGTGTTGTGGGTGCGAGGATTAATGTTGTATAGTTTTTTATAATATTGTTCAAAAGCGAGGTCGATATCCTCGTTTCTGGAAAAAGGGGAGCCATGTGGGTTTTGAATTTGGTGGACGGTGTTAGAAGGTCTAGATGATTTCACCACCCGGGCCAAAAGCTTCCCACTTTTATTTCCTTGTTCGTAGAACACCCTCTGGTGTAGCACATATCTGCGTCTCGTACGCTTCCCCAATTCCTCCAGTAGAAGAGAACGTGTAAGGGTCAATTCTCGTAGGGCTGTCTGTGAGTGGGAAAGTTTGTGGACTTTTTCTAGTTGTTGGATTCGGTGTATTAAATCTGCTATGACTTTCTGGTGTTGCTTTTTGACCTTGGCTGCTTGTGCCATTAGTTCTCCCCTCACTACACATTTATGGGCTTCCCATACACTAATCGGTGACATATCTGGGGTGGAATTTTCAGTAAAGTAGCTGCGGATGTGGGATTCCAAACGAGTTGCGAATTCCACATCTTTGAGCAGTGCAGAGTTTAGACGCCAGGTCTTAGACCTAGAGATTGTTTCAGGGAAGGTCAGGGTGACTGAGATAGGGTGGTGGTCTGAGAGATACATTGGCTCTATGGTTGCGTGGGTGAGGTATGTCAAGTCTGGTTGGGAGAGAAAAAAATAGTCGATTCGTGAGTATTTCTTGAAGGGGTTGGAGTAGAAGGTGTAGTCTTTGACCGTTGGGTTCAATGTGCGCCATGTGTCATGGAGGCCTAGGTCTTGGAGTTGCAACTTGATCTGGCGTAGTGCACGGTGGGAAAGCGTGGATGTGCCTAGAGAGGTATCAATTACTGGATTGAGCGGGACGTTGAAATCCCCCCCTAGAATAATTATCCCTTCTTTAAAGGAGGTTAAGAGGTCGCAAACCTTTCTATAGAATGAGACTTGGTGCTCGTTGGGTGAGTAGATGTTTGCTACGGTGAGGGGTTTAGAGGCATACAAGCCTTTCACAAATACGTACCTACCTTCGGGGTCGGACAGGGAGTCCGTCATTTGAAAAGGGGCCTGCTTAGAGATCAGGATGGACGTGCCTTTGGTTTTGGCTAGGGGATTTGTGGCGTGTACGGCCGTCTGGTACGTCTGGTTAGAGAGTTTGGGTATGGAATCCGATCGGAAGTGTGTTTCCTGGAGGAGGATAAATTGGGCTTTCTGTTTGGTAAGTGCGGACATGATTTGGGAGCGTTTTTCGGGAATGTTCAGGCCTTTTACATTGAGCGATAAACACTTTAGTGACAAGGAGGCTTGTGGCTTTGAGGCAGGATGCATGGTGCTTTGAGGATTAGGAGTCAAGGCTTATTTTAGAAAAACGAGGTAATTATTTGGAAGCACTGGGGTTCCAACCGTACCGAGGTAACGATCCGGAGAGAGTATTTGTGTTGGTAAGGCGGGGACGAGGGGAGAGGAAAGTGGGGTCTAAGGGAGAAAGAGAGGGGAGGGAGAGAGGGAGGAAAAGGAAAAGGAAAGAACGAGGGACAGGAGGAAAAAGTGGTAAGGGGGAGAAGAGGAGGGGCTAGGGGTTGTGGACTTTGAAGGTGTAACAGATGAAGGGAAGGGGAGTCAAGAAGGAGGGTAGGAGTTCGTGGAGATCACGAGAATTGGGGTGGGGGAATACCAGAGGTGGAAAGGAACGTGTCAGTCCACCTGGAAAAGGGAAAGGCTGGATGGTCAGCAGGCTAGGGTCTAGTACTGCTGGTGGGGGACAGTGGGTGTGTCCGAGGTCATGTGTGTTAGCAATCTGGAGGACTCGAAAGATAGTGGTGGTGTGGCGGGGAACAAACAAACCGTTGGCATATAGAGTGGTTAAGCCTACTAACTGTGGGGTGTGCCGGCAAGTAACAGTAAAAACAGTCTTAATTAACGTGCTATCTCATTAACAGAAAACCTGTCCGTGGCAGTTACCTCACCGTATTCGTTGTATCTCCATATATATCTTGTGTTGGTGCTTCTGCGGTGTAAGTTCAGTACACAGCAGAAGCAGGGACACGTATGGCAAGAGAGAATGACATTTCAGGTAACAATAATATAAAAATATGAAAATGAAAGAAAAAGACAATTGCAGGTAGCCATACACGGCCCTCAATTCCTTCCCAGAGAAATTACTTTTTGGTACAACAGCCACTCGGGGTGGGATCCAATAATTGGTACCTGGGTCCCAGATTATCGGATGCCCCCTGCATTTTCGTACCTGATTCATGAGCAGAGGTGCATTCCCGGCCCTCCAGGGCGTGACTCCAAAGATGGCTTTCTCCCCGGGCGGACGGGAATAGCAGCTGTCTTTATCTCATGAAGTCATCGGGTGAAAATCGTCCTTTCGGATTAAAGTCTCGAGTTGTGTCTGAGCAGGGGTTAGGGCCCCTCCTGCTGGGTACAATCAGAAATAAGTAAAAATGGTAGAAATGTTGCAAGTTTCATGAAACAAAATTGCCTGCGTGGTGATCATACACTGTGATACTTTTAGTATGTTGGAGGGAGGGGATTGAGGGTAGGGAGCAGACATTTACAAATATAAATAAATCTATCGAAGTGCCAATTTGTATTGCTTGGGACATCTGCTTAGATGGGGCAAGGGGCGACCATGGGGGGCCAACGCTAAAGGGTGGGGCGATGACCTCTGCATAGGTTAAATAGTCGCCGTGTCTATCGAGGCAATGTGCGTGTCTGCAGTCATTGCTAGAGTATGAGTGATGGGGACAGCGTCAGCCCACCATGGTCGGAGTGTCAGGTGGCCAAAAAACCTATTTGTCAGGTATGTGCCCATGGACCGAGTTCTAATCCTGGGCAGCAAAGCACACAGCACTAAACAAAGAATAGGAAACAAAAAACAAAAAAGAATAAAAAAAATAAAAAATAAAAAGATCCGTTGGTGCATGGGCTGGGGTACCAGTGCTCCATGGTGTTCGGGTGGGGATCTGTTGAGGGTCGCCGAGAGGTTGTCTCAGACTCAGCAGGAGGGGGGAGTCACTTCCATCGTAAAAGTCAGGGGATTCAGTTGGGAATCGTTCGATGCGTAGCAGCGTTGTTAGGGTTCAGGTGTGTTCCGGATCATTTCTGGGAGGAGGTACACAGTAGCCAGAAAAAACAACAAGAGGTTTTACCCCCCTTTTCTTTTCCCTTCCTGTAAGAGTACTGTCAGTGCTGATGGAGAATAAGGGCTTTAGCTGGGAGAGTCATACGGTGGGCATGTCGGTTCGGTGGTTAGAAATAGGTATGACAGGCGGGAGAAGCGTAACATGGGTTTTGTCGGCATAAACTTAAACTTACAGGTCCGTAGGCGTTTTGAACTTGGCTGTTCTTATGATGGTGGTGATGCCGGTCGGTGCCTGCGGGGTGTCTCCGGAGGTCCGGGGCTGTGTTGGTTCAATTCCCGGTGGGAGGGGTGCGCTCCGGGTGAGTGCTGGCTTGATCTTCGGCGGTGTGTGCGGTGCCTCTGCGTTTTGGGTGAGGGATTGTGTGAGACCTGGCGCCAAGGCTCCGTCGGGAAGTGGAATGCGCACCAGTCTGGAAGTTCCGTCATGGGGATGTCAAGTTGCTCGCAGAATCCAGATAGGTCATCGGGCGAGCGTAGCAGAGCGGTGCGCCCTCTAGCGGTTGCTGATAGACAAAACGGGAACTTCCAGCGATAAGGTATGTTGCGGGCTCTCAGTTGGTCCAGCAGAGGGCGTAGGGCTCTTCTGTTCTGTAATGTGGTCGGGGAGAGATCCTGGAATAGTTTGATTTCAGTACCGTTGTACATAACACGGCCCCTCTTTCTCGCTTTTCTTAATATCTCTTCCTTCAGGGGGAAATTTACGATACAGCATATGATATCCCGGGGGGGCTCGTTGTCACGGGGGGGGGGGTCTCAGGGCTCTATGCAGTCTTTCTATCTCAATGGGGGAGTCGCCTGGACGCTCCAACAGGTCATTGAAAATGGCGCAAATTGCTTGGGGGAGTGTGCCGGCTTCCAGGCCCTCGGGTACCCCTCTGACCCTCACGTTATGCCTGCGGCCCCGGTTGTCGAGGTCCTCGACTTGCCTATGTAGGTCAAATAAGTAAGTGAGTTGGGAGTCAAAAGAGCGTTGCACTTGCCTTATTGCGGCCGTATGGAGCTGCGAGGTTTGTTCCACGTCTGTCAGGCGCGTGGCGACCGCTTGGAAGTCCGTCTTGAGGTCCAGGATTGCGGCCGATAGGGTGTTGGTAATGTTGTGGGTGATGTCCGAGGCGACCTTCTTTAGGTCCGAAAGGCTCACCATGGGGTCGGTTTGCCCACTCCGTGTGTCTGGACCTTCCGGCTGTGAGTCCGTGCTGTCGCTAGGCGAGTATGGTCCCGAGGCCTGTGAGGCCTGCGCTGCCTCGTGGCTGTCTGAGCGGAGGGTCCGAAACAGCTCGGGGATGTTGCGGCCGGGTTGTATTCCGGTCTCCTTCGGTGTCCGGGTGGCAGAGGCACTTCGGTTTGACTTTCCCATGGCGGTGGAGTGCATGGGTTCCCTGTAAAGGCTGATTTATGTCCTCAGATTGCGGGAGCTCTTCTCCTAAGCAGCCATCTCCGGCCTCAGTCAGACCACGCCCCTGCACTTTTTTTTTATCCCCTCCTATACCCATATCTCATGTGTCTTGAATAGATTCCCTTTTTATATCTGAATGCATTGAACGCAGCTTTTAATAATCCATGTACAATGCAACATTAAATACAAATATTAGAAAATTAAACTCAATTCATTACGACTCACACCCCATCATAGAACAACAGTTTTAATCTCTATGTATCCTTGTTATGACAAACCCTTATCATACAGTATTTCGTTATTTGTTGTATATATACCAATTTCAGTTCTGAAATATTTCATGTGATTCAATGTTCTACCAATTATTTCCTAAATAACCTTTTGACATCATATGTGAAAATGTTTATCTGCATGTTTTATTCACTTCAATAAAATTTTGTGGGAAAAAAAACTGTTGGAACTTGGCTCGTCCTCAAAATGCTATAGGGAAGCTTTAATATTCTATATCCATAGATGGATTTACAAGGGTTGTGGGGATGAGGCCCTTGTCCCCATCAACATGGGGACAAGATGTTTTGGGGGCGATTCCAAAGCATCCTCCCCATGTTGAGGGCATGTGGCCTGGTATGGTTCAGGAGGGGGAGGCGCTCTCATGCCCCCCCTTTTGTCCTGCCAGGTTGTGTGCTAGGATAAGGGTCTGGTATTGATTTTAGGGGGACCTCTACACCATTTTTTTTATTTGGCACAGGGTTCCCCTTAATATCCATACCAGACCAGAAGGGCCAGAGTATATAGTGCCTGGACCCCCCATGCGATTTTTTTAAAAACTTTGTTTCAGGGTTCCCATGCTGTTTTTTACAATGAGTTTTATCTATATTGTCGAGAACCGACAATTCATTACAGCCGCAATCATTTTTAAACTTTTTTTCCTTTAGAAATGTAATTTTGCTGTGGTATTGTTCTAAACATGGGGAAACTGTGCCTCTTTACACACATAATATAGACACCCCCCAGGAAGGAAGTTTCACTTTAAGCATTATTAAAATCACTGTTCCTGAATAGGGATGAGCCAAACACCCCCCAGTTCGGTTCGCAGCAAAACATCCGAAAATGCAAAAAGTTCATTTGAACACGTGAACACCATTAAAGTCTATGGGACACGAAAGTGAAAAATCAAAAGTGCTAATTTTAAAGACTTATATGCAAGTTATTGCCATAAAAAGTTTTTTTGTTTGGGGACCCGGGTCCTGCCTCAGGGGACATGTATCAATGCAAAAAAAAAAGGTTTTGGAGAACATCTTCTCCCATTGGGCTAATTGGGCTTTAATCTTCTCCTCCCATCCTGAGGGAATTATTTTTCCTTGCAAATTTTTTTGTTTTATTATGCAGCTGTCAGCGGGGAAGCCCATTGACAGCTGATGACTTCCCATCCCTGCTCATTAACCACTTCACATCCGGCCGTAGCCGAATGACGGCCTCGGCGCGGATGTGAATTCCCGGGAGGCCGTCATATGACGGCCTCCCCTTTCCTCGTTCCCTGTGTGCGCTCACGAGCGCGCAGCAGGGAAATTCTGTGTTGGCCGTGTCCCAATCACAGATCGCTGTAAACGGCCAATCACAGCGGCTGTTTACAGCGCGATCGGCGTGTCCAATGGGAGATGATCTCATATGTAAACATATGAGATCATCTCTCAGCGCCGCTCCCCCTCCTCACACAGACAGCGTGTGAGGAGGGGGAGATGAACGGCTGCAGCGCCGTAAGTGTGAAAAAAAACTAAAACGAAATGTGCGATCTTTGCCCACTGCCACCACTGCAATATGTCCCCAATGCCATCTGCCAGTGCAATCTGTCCCCAGTGCCATCTGCCAGTGCCATCTGTAGTCAGTGCCATCTGCCAGTGCCATCTGTAGTCAGTGCCACCTGTAGTCAGTGCCACCTGTCATCAGTGCCACATCGTGCCATCTGTCATCAGTGCCATATAGTGTCACGTGTCATCAGTGCCACATATTAGTGCCATCTGTCATCAGTGTCACGTATTAGTGCCATCTGTCATCAGTGCCACCTGTCAGTGTCACGTGCCATCTGTTATCAGTGTCACCTGTCATCAATGCCATGTATCAGTGCCATCTGTCATCAGTGTCACGTGGCATCAGTGCCACGTATTAGTGCCGTCTGTCATCAGTGCCACATATTAGTGCCACGTTATATCAGTGCCACGTATAAGTGCCATCTGTCATCAGTGCCACATATTAGTGCCACCTGTCATCAGTGTCACGTGTCATCAGTGCCCCATATTAGTACCATCTGTCATCAGTGCTACATCAGTGTCACGTGTCATCAGTGCCACGTATCAGTGCCATCTGCCATCAGTGCCACGTCAGTGTCATCAGTGCCACTTATCAGTGCCACCTGTCATCAGTGCCACGTCGGTGTCACGTGTCATTGTCCTGGTGCTCCAGGGCCTTCAAAAGTGTAATAGGTAGTCAACAAGTTAGATGTGTAATTTATGCTCCTAGAACACGTGATGTTCTAGGAGAGGCCCTTCATGTTGGGCCTCTCTAAGTGGCCAGGCTGTGAAAAAGTCCCACACATGTGGTATTGTAATACTCAGGAGGAGTAGCAGAATTTATTTTGGGGTGTCATTTGTGGTATACACATGCCATGTGAGAGAAATAACCTATTACAATGACAATTTTGTAGAAAAAAATAAAAAAATAATTAATTTTGCAAAGAATTGTGGGAAAAAATGACAACATCAAAAAGCTCACCATGCCTCTTACCAAATACCTTGGAATGTCTACTTTCAAAAAAGGGGTCATTTGGGGGGTATTTGTACTTCCCTGGCTTGTTCGGGTCACAAGAAATGAGATAGGCCACCAGTACATCAGATGTGATCAATTTTGTATAATTTGCACCACCGCTTGTAGACTTTATAACTTTCACAAAGACCAAATAATATCCACTAATTTGAGTTATTTTTACCAAAGATATGTAGAAGTATAAATTGTGGCCAAAATTTATGAAGAAAAATTAATAATTTCCTAAATTATATCACAGAAACAAAGAAAAATGCGTTTTTTTTTTTTTTCAAAATTTTCGGTCTTTTTTCATTTATAGCGCAAAAAATAAAAAACCCAGAGGTGATCAAATACCACCAAAAGAAAGCTCTATTTGTGGGAAAAAAAGGACAAAAAATTAATTTGGGTACAATGTTGCATGACTGAGTAATTGTCAGTCAAAGCGTGAGAGCACCGAAATCTGAAAATTGGTCTGGATAGGAGAGGGGTTTAAGTGCCTGGTAAGCAAGTGGTTAACAACCAGCTTTTACTGCACCCTGAACGGGCAAAGCTTTGCCCAATCAGGGCACAGAATGCACTGTGAAAATTTGGGGGTTTCCCCAATGTTCGGCCCGAACTCATGCTGGGGCCGAACCGTTCGCCCAACACTAATCTCTACCACACTGTCCCTAACAAGAAGGAGCTCTATCCCTACAATGCCCACCTCACAAAATGTGTGTCATTTTGTGTCACTAAAGATGGCTGCAGAGGTCACCCAGGGCCCAATCTGACAGCTGCTCATCTGATGACACTGACGGAAGCGCCAGAGGGACAAAGGTCTCCATTCCTCCCTCCTGTACAATGGCCATGACACAATGCCATCTACAGCCAGGCCACATTGTACCTGCCTTACGTACTAATGCACTCATTTTCTTTTTCCTTAAAGAAAACTTCAAGGTATGGCATTTTTTTACATAGCTTGGACCAATCTAACTATACATATACCATACCAGTGGAATCCCTCTAGAATCTGGAAATTACTTTAGTAGACAACTCTACTGCAGTCATCTGCACTAGCTTCTGGGTCTTTTACCAAGTGGCTGCCTTTCTGCTTTGTAAACACAGGAGTTTGTGATATCACTGCGCCACCTGCCAAACTCATCCAATTAGAGAATGCTTTGCAAATGCAATGCAAAGCATTCTCTGAATGAGAACCTTGCTGTGTGGCTGACCGTCTGTGTTTAGCATGCAGCTGGGAAGCCATTCAGCACAAGACCTAGAAATGAGTGGAGATCACAGTAATAGACACTGCTACTACAGTGATCTCTACTATCATTTGGGTCATGTGCTTCAGCTTGTAGAGGGATCCCATGAGTATGGTACGTGCATTGGTACATTGGTCCAAGCTGCTATACTTGGAATTTTTTGTTAGGACACATTAAAACAGTACTTGGGACTACTAATTCTTTGTTTTCTTCTTGCACAAGGATACATATCAGTAGTTTTTTGGTTTGCTAGTGTACACGTTCTCTTCTTCCTCCTCCCTTTTTCTGTGTCGTGTACTATACAATAGCAGGTACCCAACCATCATTATTTTGACCCAAATGTCAAGCCAGTGCCATTATTTTGCACAAAAGGGCATTCCATGGCATGTGGAATGCCCTAAGTTAGCAGGAGGTAAAGGTGTAATATGAAGAGGAAGAGTGTTTGGATGCTGAAGGTTAGGAGGAGAAGTGTTGGAGTGTTGAAGGTTAGGAGAAGTGTTGGGTGATGAAAGGTTAGGAGGAGAAGTGTTGGATGTTGAAGGTTAGGAGGAGAAATGTTGCGTGATGAAGGTTAGGAGGAGAAGTGTTGGAGTATTGAAGGTTAGGAAAAGTGTTGGGTGATGAAAGGTTAGGAGGAGAAGTGTTGGGTGTTGAAGGTTAGTAGAAGTGTTGGGTGATGAAAGGTTAGGAGGAGAAGTGTTGGAATGTTGAAGGTTAGGAGAAGTGTTGGGTGATGAAAGGTTAGGAGGAGAAGTGTTGCGTGATGAAGGTTAGGAGGATAAGTGTTGCATGATGAAGGTTAGGAGGATAAGTGTTGCGTGATGAAGGTTAGGAGGATAAGTGTTGCGTGATGAAGGTTAGGAGGATAAGTGTTGCGTGATGAAGGTTAGGAGGAGAAGTGTTGGAATGCTGGCAACAGCAGGAAATATAGTGGGACGTTTCAAGGGATATATTTCACCCCTTCTTGATACAAGGGGAAAACTCTGGTAGATCTACTGCCACCATTCCAGAGGAAGTCCAAGTAGAACAATTACTGTAGGAAAAGTTTCATTAGCGTAAATACAGAAGACATGGAGAAGAAGGTATTCACACACTTAAACATGTTTGCAGGTAAGGGCCAAAAAAAGGTTAGTAAAGACAGTCTTCTTTTACAGGCCTTGCTTACTTTACAGGGTCAGAACAATATAAAACAGTTATGTGCATTGTTATTGTGAGCCAAAATCATTATAAAAAGAAATTTGGTACTACCTGTGTATTTCAATTGTATGATAATATTTAGCACAGATCCTTGCTGAATAGGAGTTTTTTTTAAAGAAATTATGTGTCTTGGTTTAGAGTTGTTAAAATAATAGAGGACTAAACTTAACCACTCACAAATAAACTACCTGCACAAACAACTAAAAGTAGATAGAAGATGCTGTCAGTATATTGAGAACAAAGAGAGATGTATGGTACTGAACTGTATAAAAGGAGGGGAGAGAAGCCATCTCATTGTATTGCCATTGTGATACCCATGCTGCAAAGGTCTGTGTCACAATGGAGAATTATAGGCTTTAACTAAAGAAGAACCCAGTGATCAGAGCTATGGGTGTATCGTATACCTACATCTTCCAGTTCTGTGTGATCCTGCAATGTATGACACTCTGGAGATCAGGAATGCAGAGTCCGGCCTGTGCCCTTCATTTTACTGATGTATCTGATGAATTCCAATATTTTCAGGATGGAGATTTGATCATTGGAGGAGTGCTCACTGTGAGGTCAAAAGAAGAACAAGATATACATTCACCTGAAGAAAAGACATACAGGTATGTAACTTACTTGCCATGGAGAGAAAAAAAGTGATCAGAGTGACAAAGAACAACAAATCAGATTTTAGAAAATTATTGTAAGAAATACATGTGATGGAAATATTATAAGAATGTATATAAAATGTCTCTTCATTTACATGCAAGCCAAGCTGAAAGTATCAGGGGGTGGGTGACAGTAACAGGGGTGGGGGACAGTGATAGGGGGTGGGTGACAGTGATAGGGGGTGGGTGACAGTGACAAACTATAACAGTGTCAGGGTGTTGGAGAAGTTGCTGGAAGAGTCTTTTCTTTAAAGCTGAAAAGTGTGGGGATTCCTCCATCCGCTCTGTTTGTGTAGATCTGTCATTGTTTATTTGTTGTAACTAGGGTTGCCCCGATACTAGTAACGGTATCGGTGCCGATACTGAGTATTTGCACAAGTATCGGTACTCGTGCAACATATATTTACACATTTCACATTGAAAAAGCTAAACAAAAAAAAAATATATATTATTTAATTTGTAAATAACTTTTCAATGCTTTGTACCATTGCTGACAGCTGAAGTGGAAAAAAAAAAAACAGTTGCGGTAGGTATCGTAATTGGTATCGGCAAGTACTAATAGAAAAAGTATCAGTACTCGTTCTCATTGTAAAAAAAAAAAAAAAAAATGGTATTGGTGCCTCCTTAGTTGTAACAGTGATCAATTTACAGCTGTCCTTGGATGTTTTTTTTATTTTTCATTCATCCAGGTAGATGGAGGAATCCTCCCTTTTGAGACATTATATTCTGGAAGCAGGACTCTTCACTGTCAGAATACTCTGACTTTTGCTCTATTAGGCCTCTGCCTTCAGAAAATATATTATGTTCTGGGGATTTAGGTAATTTTATTATCAAAAATGCAGATTTTAAAATGTGTGCTAAAAATAAAATAAATGTTCTAGATGGGACATAAAATCTCAGGGGGAAGTTTTTGTGGAAAGTGTGATGTGCGCTTTAATCCCAATTGTTCTGTTACCATTCTTTATATCATCACACATACAATCTGTGCTGTTATTTGCATTTTTTTTTACAAACTCCAGCACAGGGCACAATGAAGGGTTCATATACTAAAGTCCTGCTGTGGATTGGCCACTCAGATTGTGTTTTATGACTTCTGTATGTTTTAAAGGTATTAAATCTGAACCCCAGACAGATATAAAAGACATAAATGAATGCAGCTCTGTACTGAATAGTACATCATTACATGTGGAAGTGCTGACATTTTACTTGGTATCAGCCACAGTCTGGGGGAGGGATAAGACCTGCAAGTGTGTCTGAACTGCAGCAGAGAAAAAACAGGTCTTCTGTACTGTCAGGCAGAGCTGTGTAAATATCAGAACTGGTTGGACAGACATACAAATCCTTTGGCAGTTAAAACGGATCTCGTGTATGTCCTTCTTCTTGTGTATTTCATTATTTGCTTGGAGTTTGATGTAAAGGCTTTTTCTGCCAGAGCAGTTTCAGTTATCGCACTCCTGGTAAAATGCACATTTTAGGCCTGAAAATTACTTTAAGCTCCCCAAACATTATACAGTATATTTCTGAAAGCAGAGAACCTGTAGAATAAAAAAAAAAAAAAAAAAAAAAAAAAAGATAATTGCAAATCTTTATGTTACATAGGCCCCTTTTTGCGATTCGGCACTGCGTCGCTTTAACTGACAATTGCGCGGTCGTGCGACGTGGCTCCCAAACAAAATTGGCGTCCTTTTTTTCCCACAAATAGAGCTTTCTTTTGGTGGTATTTGATCGCCCCTGCGGTTTTTATTTTTTGCGCTATAAACAAAAATAGAGTGACAATTTTGAAAAAAATGCAATATTTTTTACTTTTTGCTATAATAAATATCCCCAAAAAATATATAAAAAAACATTTTTTTTCCTCAGTTTAGGCCGATACGTATTCTTCTACATATTTTTGGTAAAAAAAATCGCAATTAGCGATTATTGATTAGTTTGCACAAAAGTTATAGCGTTTACAAAATAGGGGATAGTTTTATAGCATTTTTATTAATATTTTTTTTTTATTAGTAATGGCGGCGATCAGCGATTTTTATTGTGACTGCGACATTATGGCGGACACATCGGACATTTTTGACACATTTTTGGGACATTTGTCATTTATACAGAAATCAGTGCTTTTTAAATAGCACTGATTCCTATGTAAATGACAGTTGTAGTGAAGGGGTTAACCACTAGGGGGCGGGGAGGAGTCAGTGTGACGTGTTGTGTTTTTTTTTTACAGTAGGGGGGCGTGGCTGTACGTCTGACGTCATTGATCGGCGTTCCCGATGACAGGGAACCGCCGATCACTGACAGTCAGTGTAGGAAGCGCGGGGAGAAATTTGTTTACACAAACCTCTCCCCGTACTTCAGCTCCGTAACCCGATCGCGGGATACCAGCGGCGATCGGGTCTGCTGGTCCCGCGGCCGTGGTCACGGAGCTCCCGACCGGGTCGCGAGCGCGCCGCTGGCGGCGTGCGCGCCCCCCGGGCAGGCAAATTAAATGGGACGTTCCCGTACGTGCTTATGCCTGCCCGTGCCATTCTGTAGACGTATATCTACATGAGGCGGTCGGGAAGCGGGTAAACAAACCCCTCCCCGTGCTTCCTAGTGAGGCTGTCACTGATCTTCTGTTCCCTGTCATAGGGAAAGGCAATCAGTGATGTCATATGCCAAGCCACGCCCCCTACAGTAAAAAAAAACACATAGGTCACACTTAAACCCTACACTGCCCCTAGTGGTTAACCCCTTCACTGCCAGTGTCATTTACACAGGAATCAGTGCATTTAAATAGCACTGATTGCTGTATAAATGACAATGGTCCCAAAAATGTGTAAAAAATGTCCGATGTGTCCCCCATAATGTCGCAGTCACAAAAAAAAATAAAAAAAAACGCTGATCGCCGCCATTACTAGTAAAAAAAAAAAAATTAATAAAAATGCTATAAAACTATCCCCTATTTTGTAAACGCAATAACTTTTGTGCAAACCAATCAATAATCGCTTATTGTGATTTTTTTTTTACCAAAAATATGTAGAAGAATATGTATCGGCCTAAACTGAGGAAAAAAAATGTTTTTTTTATATATTTTTTGGGGATATTTATTATAGCAAAAAGTAAAAAATATTGCTCTTTTTTCAAAATTGTCGCTCTATTTTTGTTTATAGCGCAAAAAATGTAAACCGCAGAGGTGATCAAATACCACCAAAAGAAAGCTCTATTTGTGGGAAAAAAAGGACACCAATTTTGTTTGGGAGCCACGTCGCATGACCGTGCAATTGTCAGTTAAAGCGACGCAGTGCCGAATCGCAAAAAGGGGCCTGGTCCTTTGGCTGCAAATTGGTCCGGGGCTTAAGTGGTTAAGATTAAACCTCTTTTCTTCTAATTTTAATGAGTGGCCACGAGTCTTATTAAACTCCCTTCTGCGAAAAAGTTTTATCCCTATTGTGGGGTCACCAGTACGGTATTTGTATATTGAAATCATATCCCCTCTCAAGCGTCTCTTCTCCAGAGAGAATAAGTTCAGTGCTCCCAACCTTTCCTCATAACTAATATCCTCCAGACCCTTTATTAGCTTTGTTTCCCTTCTTTGTACTCACTTCATTTCCAGTACATGAGATACTGTATATCTGTATAACACACAGATAAAATTATTTCTGTCAAATAACTCTCTCCACGAAGACAATATGCAGCCATCCACCCTTAACAAACAATGACTCATCTGTCAGCGGACTTTCCAACTGGCAGTTGAAATGTAAACATATGCTGGCAATACAAAAACTTAAAAAAAAAAAAAATGGCATGGAGGTCCCCCCAATCCATATCAGGCCCTTTGGGTCTGGTTCACTTTTAAGGAGAAACCCATGCCAAAATAAAAAAAGAAATGGCGTGGGGTCCCCCCAAAATCCAGACCCTTATCTGAGCATGCAGCCCGGCAGCTCAGGAAAGGGGGGCGATGAGTGAGCAGCCCCCCTCCTGAATCTTACCAGGCCACATGCCCTCAATATGGGGGGGGTGCTTTGGGGTGGGGGGGATCTTGTCAAGCGTCGTGATTGACGATGGATCTACATCAGGGGACTTTATTTTTATTTAGTTTTAATAAACTGTCCACTGTTTTTATTTATTTTTTTACACTTTTTTGGTGAATGAGTAGAGGTACAATGTACCCCATACTCATTCACCTGGGGGGGGTGGGACTCCTTGTTAACCCCCTCAATACTGGGCACTTTCTCCCCCTTCCTTCCCAGACCAATTTTCAGCTTTCAGTGCTCTCGCAATTACAATGACAATTGCACGGTCATGCTACGCTGTACCCAAACTACATTTTTACCTTTTTGTTCGCACAAATAGAGCTTTCTTTTGGTGGTATTTATTCACGACTCCGTTTTTTATTTTTTGCGCTATAAGAGAAAAAAAATTGCTGACATTTGGAAAAAAATATATATTTTATTCTTTCTATTTTAAAAGAAATCCAATAAAATCTAATTTTGTCATAAATTTAAGCCAAAATGTATTCTGCGAAAAAAAATCTGTTAAGTGTATAATAATTGGTTTTGTGTGATCACGGACAGATGTACGCAAATGATCATGTACAGATGTGCGCAGGTGATCACGGACATGTGTGCAGATAATCATTGGGATATATGATTTTAGTGGGACATATGTGGGGGACAGGTGTTTTTATTATTTGGTGACATGTGTTTTGGGGACATTGTGTGATTTACATTGTGTGGGGACACTAGGTGGTTGGTGATCAGTGAGTAAAAAGCTGTAAAAAACAGTTCATACTCACTGATCACCAGCCGGCTGCAGCGATCCCCTCTCCTCTCCGACAACTTTTGTGTGAGGAGAGGAGAACCAATTGCCTAGCAACCGGCTCTGTGTTTTCATCACATGACGGCTGTGATTGGACACTGCCGTCATGTGATTAGGAGGGCCAATCACAGAGCCCTCCTGCCGATCAGAGATGTGCCGTGTCCGGGTGACAGGAGCGCATCGGGATCGCACTGCATCGGGATCCCCCCCTCTTTCTGAGGGGCATTCCTGAACGTCCACTCAGGAGGAAGCGCCCACTCGGCCGTTTATGTACATTGGCTAGGTGGGAAGTGGTTAGAGGGGGCTTCCAGGGGAACTTTTTTGTTGTGAGACCCCCTTAAAATCTGTACCAGAATCAAAGGGTCTGGTATGTACAGTATATCCTTGGGAATCTCATGCTTTTGTTTTGTTTTTTATTTTTATTTTTTTGTGAAGTACCCTCTTAAAATCCATGTGAGACTAAAATGGGTTCACTTTAACGCCTTCCCGCCCAGCGTATTGTAAAATGATGGTCGGATGGGAGCACTGGTGTTCTGGGAGGACATCATATGACAACCTCCCAGGATTGCGCCTCGTCTTGCATTGTTCTCAAAGGCAGTACTCGCCCACTCCCTTTTTTTTACACCCTCTTGCAGCAGAAAATCAGCATTTTCAATTTAACTGGTTTCAATGAAGTTCACTGAACACCTGCTGAACTGAACATTGGCAGTTTGGCTGATCACTACCTGCCAGACCTATGCAGAATATACCAAAAAAGCCCACAAGTAGGTGTTCTGGATCTTTAAAGGCCACATGATTGGTTTAAACATTCAGTGGTGAGACTTTAATTTACAGACCTGCTTTGTGAAATTTAGCATTAACTGAACATTGTTTCTGCTGTTTTATTCATTTCCCAGAAAGCATTGCCCAAAAGCTTTTCCCTCTGTATTTAATGCTGATCACATGTTTGACTATTTTTAAAACATTTGACATATCTGTATAGAAATTGTTAATGTACTGTTTTGGAAAAAAAACTTTTTGTAGCCCATCTTTCTGGAATTACGTGAACCTCCTAGCTTTCCTTTACGTAATTGATAATATTAACCAGGATCCAGACATCTTACCCAATATCACTCTCGGCTTCCATCTATTTGATTCATGGCTGGAACCCAGGAAGGGTGTACAGAGTGTTCTGCAGATCTTATCTGGACCAAATGGGACATTTCCTAATTATTCCTGTAAAGGACAAGGCAAGCTGGCTGGTGTTATTGGAGATCAATATTCATCCACTACAATCCCAATCGGCCAAATCCTTGGACTGTACAGATACACACAGGTGAGTGAAGAGTACGTGTATATTTGTAATAATATTCTAAGTCAACAGAGAAAACAATATACCGTATTTATCGGCGTATAACACGCACCCTTTTCCCCTTAAAATCAGGGGAAAATCGTGGATGCGTGTTATACGCCGATCCCCAGCCGATCTCCGCTAGCTGTGAGAGGAGCGGAGCGATCGCCGCCGAGCTACACATAGCGAGTGTACTCGGCTCTTTTCGGCTCTTCTCTGCTCCGCTCACAGTCACGTGAGTGGCACCGAGAAGAGCCGACAAGAGCCGAGTACATGTGTATCGCCGCCGAGCTACACATAGCGAGTGCACTCGGCTCTTTTCGGCTCTTCTCTTCTCCTCTCACAGTCACGTGAGCGGAGGCGAGAAGAGCCGACAATAGCCGAGTAGCGAGTACATGTGTATTTCGGCGGCGTTCGCTTTGCTTCGGTGTCCTGTCGGCGCCAATTTTAAATGGCGATGGACACACAAGGCTGCAATGGGAACCTGGCTGCAATGGGGGCAAGGCTGAAGGCTGCAATGGGGACAAGACTGAAGGCTGCAACGGGGACATGGCTGCAATGGGGGCAAGGCACATGGCTGCAATGGGGGAAAGGCTACAATGGGGGAAAGGCTGCAATGGGGACATGGCTGCAATGGGGACATGGCTGCAATGGGGGCATGGCTGAAGGCTTCAATGGGGACATGGCTGCAATGGGGACATGGCTGCAATGGGGACATGGCTGCAATGGGGACATGGCTGCAATGGGGGCATGGCTGGAGGCTGCAATGGGGACAAGGCTGCAATGGGGACAAGGCTGCAATGGGGACATGGCTGCAATGTGGACATGGCTGCACTGGGGGCAAGGCTGCACTGGGGACAAGGCTGCACTGGGGACAAGGCTGCACTGGGGACAAGGCTGCACTGGGGACAAGGCTGCACTGACAAGGCTGCAATGGACACTTAAATGTAAGTTTTTTTTTTTCCTTAAACTCCCATACTAAAAGTTTTTTTCCTTAAAATTCCCTCCTAAACTTGGGGTGCGTGTTATACGCCGGCGCGTGTTATACGCCGATAAATACGGTACATTTTACAAAAACATGCCAGTCTGTGAAAGTTAAAGTGTATATAAACTCTAACAATTAAAGTTTTTGTAAATGCAAAGTCAGTCAAACAAATGAAGACACACCTAGCACAATCACTAAGGATTTTGTTACATTTTCCATCCTTAGGCTTCATGCACACCAGGAGCTAAAAAACTGCTGGAAAAACAATTTAAAAAAATGGGGACAATGGGGACAAGGGCCTCTTCCCCACAACTCTGGTCGATGATTGTTGGGGTCTGCGGGCGAGGGGCTTATCGGAATCTGGAAGCCCCCTTTAACAAGGAGGCCCCCAGATGCAACCCCTCCATGTGCTTGAGTATGGGGTATGTTATTAAAAAAAATTTAAAAAAATATTGTACCCCGGAGTAGATCCAACATCAATCATGAATGCCAGTTAACCAGAAATTAAAAAAAAAAATAATAAAAAAGGTCTGCACCAGATGAAGGCTCCAGCCGAATGACAGCTTCACCACCTCCCGCCTTGTGACGTCATCGGCCCAGCATGTCCCAGTCGATGACGTCACAAGGATGCGGGGCCATACAGTGACGTCACCAAAGCACCTTGTCCCCATGTTGATGGGTACAAGGGCCTCTTCCCCACAACCCTGGCCAGTGATTGTGGGGATCTATGGGCGGGGGGCTTATCAGGATCTGGAAGCCCCCTTTAACAAAGGCAAACAAGATATTTGGGGGGCACACCCTAAAAGATGCATTAAAGATGGTGCAGCCATAAGGCCATACATCAGAACAAAATATTACAGCGCACACATGCAAAAAAGACATTTACCTCCAGCAAGGCTATTTAAAACACCTAGACATTTTCAAAAAACAAAAAATATGGGGATTTGGTCACACCATATTCCTATATGGTGCTTAAGCCCACTTACTGCGACAAAGTACCCCATGGTTAGTGGGTCCTACGCTATCCATAGACTAAGAGATCCTGCTTCTCTGAACCATGGAAGCCATATACTCCTCTATATGCATCTTTAATGCATCTTTTAGGGTGTGCACCCCAAATATCTTGTTTGTCTATTGTATGGATTCTGACCAAATCCTTTTGGGAGTGGAGCACCCCACTCCCTCATCAGTGCCTATCATTAGTGTCCACCTGTGTCATAGGTGGATACCTCCTACTTCTCCCATATAGTGGAGCGCATGGCTCCCATGGTTCAGAGAAGCAGGATCTCCCAGTCTATAGATAGCATAGGACCCACTAACCATGGGGTACTTTGTCGCAGTAGTGGGCTTAAGCACCATAGAGCCATATGGTTTTACCAAATCCCCATATTTTTTGATAATGGGAATCAACAAGTAAACCAAGACTCCATCACAGGATGGTACTGTGGGGGGTCCAAATATAGAGCAGTGCCACGTCCTCAAATAATTATATATAAAAAGAGCACATAGGAACAGAAATTGACTTTCTAGGTACCAATAGTAAAAGAATATAAACAAATATATTAAATACAGAAATTACAAAAGAAAAACACAATAGAACCTTTAACAGGCATAATAAATGCATGTAGAATACTAACAATGCCATTAACCCAAAATAAGGCTAGTAATACAATACATTGCAATAACTATTGCAGTGTTAAATAATGTACATTGAAACGCTTAGCTCGACTAGTTTCACAAAAAAATAGATGCTTCATCAGGAGATCAGTAGCTGTAGAGAGGGCAGAAAAGACATTACATAAATATTCATATATCAGAAGTATTCATATACAACAACAGAGGTATGGCAGTTTTTGAAAGTGTTTCAGTTTCAGCTTGTTTTAGCAGCACGGTGTCCTGAGGTCACCATAGCCAGGGCTCCCAAGATATCCACATAGATAGTGAGAGGGGTAGCATGAGTGTGTATCTAGTAGGCATGACAAGAGCTAAACAAATCGTTTTGTAAAAGAAAGTGGTAGTAACCATATTGGGTTTCTTAATTAGACATAGATAGTGCATGCTAGTAGTCAGAATGAGAGGAATAGCATATAGAGGGACGATAGAAAGAAGGACCACTTCCATATAGATATCAAAAGAAAGCATATAGGAAGCCTACTTTGTTACATCCAATAAATGCATACAAGCCTACTTGCAATAAGCCAAAAAAGGGTTAATAATACTAGGAAGTAAGATTTCATCCAGAATAGATAGGGCATCGTAAGGGAAGACAGAGCCCAGGCCATCAAGTTGCCTATAGTATAATAATGAAAGTATTGAAGTACTAAATTCATAGCATTGAATATTGTTGAAAAGTTTTAGATAGGTCAGAGGCAATGTACCTTACCCAGATATTAGAAGACATAGTTACTTCATATAGATGGATGAGGAAATTTTCTGAGAAGGCAGTAAGTAGCACAGATGTATAATAAGCCTGGGTTCACACTATTGCGAATTCGCAGCGGTGGAAAATACTGCGAATTCGCAGGACATTTGAAAACCCATTGTGTTCAATGGGGCACGTTCACACATGTCCGGTGCATGCGCACTGCACATTGCAGAAAAAACGCAACCGACTTTGGTGCGGTGCGGATCAGGTGCGAATTCAGGCCCATTATCTTCTAAGGGCATGCATCTGATTCGCATCTGGCTTGCGTCCTGAACAGAAATTCGCGCCACTCCAACACCTCCCCTTCTTCCTGTTCCTCCCCTGTGTGTTTTGAAATCCGGAATGGAACCAGCATGTCCAAAAGAGGACGAAAAGCATCAAACACGAAAGAATCTGTGGATTGTGAGGAGTTGATCAAACTTGTGAGGGAGAAACCCATGATTTATGACACCCGGCATCCTAAATATAAGGACAACGTTGTCAAAAAACGTGCATGGCAGGACATTGGCAGAGACCTCTTGCCAGAGTGGAACAGGTGCTCTTTCCAAGTTCAGGCTGAAAAATGTAAGTTTTTTTTATTACCTTTTACTACCTGTATATGCTGTCCTGTATTTTTTAGATTATGTACATTAATGTAATTTATTAGATTTTAACAAACATACCCCCAAATCTGTACCAGGCCACATGCTGTAAACATTGTGCACATAACAGCTTTATCTAGGGATGGAGGAGTACCTAAAAAAATGCCTATTCTTAGAATTTGTAAGGTTAGTAATATGACATACACCACAAATGTGAGATAAAAAAGTTTTATTTCTCATTGGCAAAATTACATACAACACTTTTCATACAGCACACTTAGCATTATATTATCATGCCTTTACATCAAGAAAACAAATACATATTTATTTTTAGTCAATAGAATTCATCTGCCAAGGCACCTCCCCAGCTGGTGACAAAAAAAAAATTCTTAAATTCTTCTCTAATATGTGTACCAGTAGTGCTGCCCCTAGGAATATTGCAATGTGCTGCCTCCATGTTATGGGTCAGGGAATCTTCAAAAAGAAACCCATCTCGTTCACGCACATAGTTGTGCAGGGCACAGGCAGCTTTAATTGCACCGATCGCATGATCAATACTGAGGTTAATAGAAGTATGCAGGAATCTCCACTTATTGCAAAGAATTCCAAATGTACATTCTACTACTCGTCGTGCCCTAGTCAGCCTATAATTGAACACTTTTTTTTCAGTTGTCAGAGAGCGACTTGAATATGGCCTGAGCATGTTCTGGGACAGTGCGAAAGCTTCATCTCCCACAAATACATGTGGGAGGAGAGGCTCTGTAGTCCCTGGCAGGGCAGAATTATTGGGCAAGTCTAGTGTATTGTCACGCAGCATGCGGCCAAATGAGGAATGTGAAAATACACTAGAATCTGAGCTGCTGCCATAAGAACCTACATCCACATAAATAAATGTATAATTTGCGTCTGCCACTGCCATTAATACCAACAAAAAATATTTTTTATAATTAAAAAATTGGCTCCCACTAGCTGGAGGCTTGAGGATGCCTACATGTTTGCCATCAATGGCTCCAAGACAGTTGGGGAAGTTGCATCTCTCCCAGAATAGGTCAGCTATCATCAGCTATTCTTCTGGTTTGGGCTTCTTCATCACAATGTCCTTCCGTTCTTCCCATAGGACTAGGCAGGTATCATGAGCAATGCCACTAATCATTGATTTTCCAACCTTGAATTCGTAGTGCAAACTTCCAAAGGAATTTCGTGTTGCTAAGTACCTAAAAAAAAAAATGTCATTATGTTGTTCTTTATTTTTCAGTGCACTACTTACAGACAAGATGGCGTAGCATGCGTGATGCTTACAGAAAATATATGCGGCACCTCAGAGAAACAAGGAGTGACTCGGGGGCAGCGCCTAGGGTACCCTATATGTTTGCCAGGGACTTGGATTTTCTACAACCCATTGTGGAGATGAGGGAGTAAGTTTTCATGTACATCATCTATGTAACGCACAATCTGGTAATCATCAATATGCCAAGTACATTTTTTACATTTTTACAATATAAAACAGGACAGAATCTAGTTGGGAGGAGCAAGATGTTTTGGAGGAAGAACAAGAACCACAAACAGAGGAGGAAGCACCCATTGATATTCCAGAAGACACAGAGGATTTATCACTCATCCAAACATCTTCCAGTCTCTGGGAAACTAATCCAGATGAACAATGTTCAGGGGCAGAGGAGGCTGTCCCTGGGCCATCCTCTGCTCCTGCACAAATTGGTCAGCCTGGCAAAGTGCCACGGAGGCGCCCAGCACTATCCCAACCTGACCTAAGTGAGCGCTTATTAGACATGTTAAAAACATGACCGGAAAGGTGGATGCATTTTTATGTACCAATATAATCCTGGCACTCAGTTTTGTACCACTAATTAAAAAGATACCCCCAGAGCGTTACTATGAAATGCGAAAAAATATAGAAAAAATGCTGCACTCCTTCCCAAATGTGCCCCAACCAAGACCTCCCCATCACTACCCAAGATACCCGCACTCCCCTGAGCAGCAACACCATCCTTACCCCTATAATCCACCATCATATCCCTCAAGTTATGACAAGCCAATCTCCAGATATGAAGGGCCACCCAGTAACCTTCCCTATCCCATCCCATCCCCACTTCCTTCAATTAGGACCCCCCCCCAAACTCAGGGTATGTACAGTGGTGTGAAAAAGTGTTTGCCCCTTCCTCATTTCCTGTTCCTTTGCATGTTTGTCACACTTAAGTGTTTCGGAACATCAAATCAATTTAAACAATAGTCAAGGACAACACAAGTAAACACAAAATGCAATTTGTAAATGAAGGTGTTTATTATTAAAGGTGAAAAAAAATCCAAACCATCATGGCCCTGTGTGAAAAAGTGATTGCCCCTAAACCTAATAACTGGTTGGGCCACCCTTAGCAGCAACAACTGCAACCAAGCGTTTGCGATAACGTGCAATGAGGCTTTTACAGCGTCCTGGAGGAATTTTGGCCCACTCATCTTTGCAGAATTGTCCTAATTCAGTTACATTAGAGGGTTTTCGAGCATGAACGGCCTTTTTAAGGTCATACCACAACATCTCAATAGGATTCAGGTCAGGACTTTGGCTAGGCCACTCCAAAGTCTTCATTTTGTTTTTCTTCAGCCATTCGGTGGTGGACTTGCTGGTGTGTTTAGGATCATTGTCCTGCTGCAGAACCCAAGTTCGTTTCAGCTTGAGTACACGAACAGATGGTCGGACATTCTCCTTCAGGATCTCTTGGTAGACAGCAGAATTCATAGTTCCTTTTATCACGGCAAGTCTTCCAGGTCCTGAAGCAGCAAAACAGCCCCAGACCATCACACTACCACCACCATATTTTACTGTTGGTATAATGTTCTTTTTCTGAAATGCAGTGTTCCTTCTACGCCAGATATACTTGGACACACACCTTCCAAAGAGTTCCACTTTTGTCTCATCGGTCCACAGAATGTTGTCCCAAAAGTCTTGGGGATCATCAAGATGTGTTGTGGAGAAATTGAGACGAGCTTTGATGTTCTTTTTGCTCAGCAGTGGTTTTCTTCTTGGAACTCTGCCATGCAGGCCATTTTTGCCCAGTCTTTTCCTGATGGTGGAGGCATGAACGCTGACCTTAACTGAGGCAAGTGAGGCCTGCAGTTCCTTGGACGTTGTTGTGGGGTCTTTTGTGACCTCTTGGATGAGTCGTCGCTGCGCTCTTGGGGTAATTTTGGGCGGCCGGCCACTCCTGGGAAGGTTCACCACTGTTCCATGTCTTCACCATTTGTGGATAATGGCTCTCACTGTGGTTCGCTGGATTTCCAAAGCTTTGGAAATGGCTTTATAACCCTTTCCAGACTGATAGATCTCAATTACTTTCTTTCTCAATTGTTCCTGAATTTCTTTGGGTCTCGGCATGATGTGTAGCTTTTAAGGATCTTCTGGTGGACCTTACTGTGTCAAGCAGCTCCTATTTAAGTGATGCCTTGATTGTGAACAGGTGTGGCAATAATCAGGCCTGGGTGTGGCTAGAGAAATTGAACTCAGGTGTGGACAACCACAGTTATAGTATGTTTTAACAAGGGGGGCAATCATGGTTTGGATTTTTTTTTCACCTTTAATAATAAACACCTTCATTTACAAATTGCATTTTGTGTTTACTTGTGTTGTCCTTGACTATTGTTTAAATTGGTTTGATGTTCCGAAACACTTAAGTGTGACAAACATGCAAAGGAACAGGAAATGAGGAAGGGGGCAAACACTTTTTCACACCACTGTATGTGCAAAGTCAACATGGGGAGGCTAGGCCTGCTCCCCACACTGCCAGTGATGACTCAGCTTCCGCAACTCAATACTCCTATGACGCCCCTTTCCAAAAAACATATCAGAATCTGTGATGAGGTCTGTTCATGGTTAAGGACCAACATGACACATTTTGATAAAACAGGGAAGAGGCCTACCTGACAGGCAAGTTTTTTGTTTTTAAGTTATTTCAGAGTTAATTTATGTTTTATACATGGGTAAAGTTTATATTTTTATCATATTTTATGATACGTGAATAAATAATTATTCCTACATTTTTTGTGTCGTCATAGTTTAAAAAATACCCAGGTAAAAAAACAAAAAAAATACAAAAAACATGGTCAATATAATGCATGACAAATGACACGAGTGATGATAATTACCTTAATGTGATCAATAATCTTTCAGCAGGCTGGATACTTTTTCTGAAGCTCGTGTTCTGACGCTCCAAGCGAGGGGAGATTAAGCCCAGCAATTCGTCAAAACTGAGTAAATAAAAAATAAATTCATAAATACATGTGGGAAAAAACATTTGGGCATACTGTAAAAAAAATAGTAAGGTAAGTGGTTAAGGACATTATTTTGGGTAACAAGGCAGGCATCCTTAGTTCCAATATAATTAGGGCTAAATAAGTGGCAGGAAAAAATAAATGGCATATGGGTCCTCATTTCAACAAAGAAGAAGCCACTGGCCTTTTAAATTAACAGTAACAATTGTCTGAGCCAAAAATGCTAAACAAACTGCATGGCAACACCACCACCCACAAAGCAACTTGTCACTAGAAATTTTGGGCCAAGGTAGTTGGGGGGGTAAAATATCCCAAAAAAAAAAACGGGAATATGACCTGGCTTACACCAGGAGGGGGGTGCTAGCTGACGCTCATTTTGTGCCCTTTAGGCTGCATGCTAAAATAATGTACAGTTTGTATTTTGGGGGGGACAACGCTTATTAGTTACAATAATCTTAGAATGACATAATCACACATAGGTTAGACTGGATGGACTTGTGTCTTGCAAATATAAAACAAACTATACATCAATGGCTACAAATTAAGTATGGTTTGGTAGAAACATTACTCACCTACTAATTGACATGCGTGTGAAATTGAAAAATTTCTCTTCATGCCCACGGAGGTGCCCATACAAGATCATAAACTGGCCTCTCTCTTCACGATTTGCAATGATGGGATGAACCCAGTATCTTCTTCTTCTCCTCATCCTTCTCCTATTCTCTTCTTCAAGCAAGATTGCTGCTGTTGCAGCAACAACTGTTGGCATTATCATTGGCAGAGCAGCACACATCTTGCAAAGAAACACACAAAACACAGGTACAGACTGCTGGGCAACCAGGAAGTGTACACAGACCTACCAGGTTTTATAAGCAGCCAGACAATCAGCAAAAAAGCTTGCTCAGCTCAAAATTAGCAACTCAAATTAGGCAGGAAGGGTTACTAATGAATGCGCAGCTGATTCGCACCGAAAACGTGTACAATCCGCAGAACAGCTGACGTTTCACTGCGCAGTCACGCAGGTTCTTCAATTCGCACCGCACTAGTCTGAACCCAGGCTAAAAGAGGATTTGTCAGTATTGACAAATCAATTGCATCGTGTAGTGTGTAAGAAAATCCGTCTACAATAAAAAGTCATAAGCCAGACTAGATGCTAGTGTAACTGGCTGCGATGCATGCCAGAACATATCAGTGACAACTAGACTAGAGTTATGAAAGAAAATTACATACCAAATGTGCTGCAAGTGAACAGCATACAAGCAAGCCTAAAATCCAGACATGCTTCTCAGTGATGACCGACATACTAAGGGGCTGGGTAAGCCACCTTATTATACACACTAGACAGGTGTGCGGCTAATCACCAGCACACCTGACTCGGCCAGAAAGATTAGTCCACCCATCAGAGCCCCAGGGTCCGCCCATCAGGCTAGACGATAAGTAAACAGGCCATATTGAAAGAACTGGCCTGTTGATTGAATAGGGACCAAGGGTATCTGAGCGCTCACGCCCCCTGGCGGTAAAAATCCCCACTGCATACTACATGGTCAAATTAAAAATAAAAGGTTGGAAAAATGCAATATGACAAGATGGAAGGGGTAAAAAACCCCAAGGACAATTGTAGAGCAGGAAGAGTTAAAACCGGAGTGCATCACTGCTGGTGGCAGCAGTATTGCAACAGGGGGGGTGTGGTAAACCTAAATTGGAAAACCAAATAGGATACAGACGCATAGGTAACCCGCCGCATACACAAACACCCATAAGGTGTATCATGTGTTGCAGTTATCTGGCCGCACGCCAGCCATCTCAAAATATGGACCAGGGGGGATTAGACCAAGGGACATAGGCTGCGTTCTTCTGAAATGAAAAAGCCACGAAAAGAAAATTAGAGGTAACATAATCTCATATTAAAGAGACAGTACATTTATAGTTGAATCAATAAATCAAAATATTTGTAACATATATGTAGCGGGGTTGTTCCCCTTTTAGGGTATAAGACTACGATTCCCATAATTCCCCAGGCTCCCGGGAGGTTGGTTGCTTCCGCCCGAGAGGCTGATGGGGGAGGTGATATAAGGAAAGAGGAAGGACCGCCTCTTTCTCTTCTGATGCAGGGATCACAGAGAGAGGAGACACCTGTGCGGACCGGGACTGCTGAAGGCCTGAAGCCTGGGCCTTGCAGCAGACTGAGAGAGACTCTGACACCTCACTGTCAGCCTGTGCAGAACGGAGACTTCCCCCTGGCAGCCGTCAGACAGAACAGAGACCGGAACGCAGGGGTTGTGACAAACCCGACCGGACGCAGCCAGTGGGGCCCTCAGACCCAAGGACGGTACCCGGAGTGGTGAGCGAGCTGAAAAGCTCATCTTATACTGTTATCTCACTTTGTGCCTATCAGACTGCCAAGGCCATTTACCTCAGGGCAGAAGATTGTTCTTTCTTGTGGATTACAAACACACACCATTTAACTCTACATGTGCACCACCTCTACAGTTCTTGTGCCGGTGAAGAATACTGTGTTCCCTCAAGGACTGAGCTCTATTGTTAGGGATCAGGCCTGGTCCGTTAGGTAGTCACAGTTAGATTTGTTGCACCTCAGGGGTGCCTAGCAGACGGTCGCTACATGTGGCGCTCCGTTCCCCATTGCTTTCCAGTCATATATGTATGCATGTTTATAGTACATACTGCAGGGACCTGCTCATGTGTTGTAAGTCAAATGTTTAATGTATGTTACCATTACTTTTCACATTGCCAAAAGTAAAGACAGTTATTTCAGCTAGCAGTCTGCCTGTGAGTTTGAGTCCATTACATTTAGAGTATAAGTAATCTTTATATGTGCATAGATACATATCCCTTTACTAACTGTGCCAGAGCGGGTAGAGCAGATTGCCGGGGGGTTGGTGGAGCTGTACTCAGGGACCCAAATCAAACTTGCGGCCCTCTTAATTGGGGGTATCGCTACACGTGGGGGCTCGTAATCCGGGATCCTGAGACAGCGGGAAAACCCGCCAGAAGGTACCGGCATGGACCGATAGAAGTGGGACGGTGGTACACAATATGGGGCACTGATCCAGCCTCAGCAGCAGTCATTGAACTGCCGGGGATATGGCAGGAAGAGGCAGTCAAGCAGCTCATAATGTTGCTATCCCCATGCCACAAAGCACGGATAATGGACATGAGAAATGATGCCGGGTGTGCATACGCCCTAGTAGAATGGAGAAGTGAGACCCCAGAGCAGTTCAGGAGCCAAAGCATACAAGCATTGGATGGTCAGACCTATCAATTGCTGCATGAGCTGCCGCGCAAGGGAGACTGTTTTCAAAGGAAAACCATGCTGTCCCCGAAGGTGGAAGAGCAGAAGGGCACGGAAAGTCCCGCACCTGTACAGACCACTCTTAGCACAGAACTGTGTGCTGTCCTAGGGGAGATTGTGACTCAGTGCAGAAGAGACCCCGGGGACTACCCGATGTCGGGATACAGGAAACTCCGGATGTTTTCAGGGAGGAAACCTGTACCCTCGGGGGAAGAGGGATTTGAAGAGTGGCTAGATGGTGCCACGCAGGCCTAAGAAGAATGGGAAGTTCCAGAAGGTAGAAAGAAACAAAGGATTGTTGAGAGCCTAAAAGGGCCTGCCTTAGAGGCCATACGCAACCTGAAGACAAGCAAGAAAGATTGCACTGCCCAGGATTACCTAGACATCCTGGAGAGTGTGTTTGGTGGGACAGAGAAAATTATGGAGCTTACCTATCAACTGGAACACTGTTACCAGAAGACAGGGGAGAAGCTGTCGGAGTACATAGGACGTATAGACAAGATCCTGCATAGGATTATCCTGAAGAAGGGGATAGATCCGGGGAAAGTAGACGAAGCCCGTGCTCAGCAAGTGATGAGGGGAGCTCAACCCCTAGACCCTGTTGCACTAGTACTACGCACCCGACAGGATAGGAAGAGCCTGGACTACCCCGATCTCATTCGGATGGTGAGAGAGGAAGAGGCCATGTTGGAAGAGAAACAGGAAAAACAGGCGATGGGGCCTACAAAACTTCCAGTGGCAACGGTCAGGTCGGCCTTAACCCCTGAGAGAGAGACAGAAGTAGATGCTCTGAAGTTGCAGATGTCCCAGATGATGGAGATACTGACATCTCTGGTGGTGAAAGAGACGCCCAGTCCCAAGAAAGAAGCAAGCAGGAGGGAATTATTTCCAACTGTTTCAGCACCAGCATCCCCACCTGACTGGGGAGAGATGATCTGTTTTAACTGCGGGGGAGTGGGCCATATTGCAGCTGTATGTTCCAGTCCCAAGAGGAAGAAAACAGATAGCCGCCAGCCGGCGGGAAACTCCAGAGGGCCCCGGTGAAGGAGTCAACCGGGTGCCCATCGCCTTCAGTGAGCTCCAAGAAGAATGGCATGAAAAGAAAGAGAGAAGACCAAACTCCTCGGAAAGGACCCCAGGGTTCATCAACCAAGGTACACACCAGAGAGAGGGGGCAAGACCCCTCCGAAGAAATACAGCACTCCCAAGCGAGAACCTTTAAAAATGAGAGATAACAATGTCCCTCAGCGGGTTCGTACTCACATAGCGAGGGAGAAAATTAATGCATACCAGGCTCAGGAAAGAATTAAGCGCAAATCTAGTTGGAAAGAAAAGAGTCCAAAGAAGAGGACAGCATCAACTCGGCCCTACCCAGAAGAGCTGGTTGGTCCATCTCCTACTGTACCCATCCAAGTGGAAGGAGTATACACACAGGCCCTCCTAGACACTGGAGCGCAAGTGACTTTATTGTACAGGGACTTCTATGACAGATACCTGAGTCATCTGCCTATTCAGAAGATAGAGGAGCTGGAGATATGGGGATTGGGAACTCAGAGTTTCCCCTATGACGGCTACCTACCCATACGATTGACCTTTGACCCATCCGTGGCTGGGAAGGCTGAAGTGTTTGATACCCTGGCAGTTGTGTGCCCCCGCCCGCCAGGAACCAGCAAGACTTCCCTGATCATAGGGACAAACACGGATCTAGTCAGAAGGCTCCTGACCCCCCTTGTACAGAAGCAGAATCATTCGGCTCCCAAGATCCATCCCATGCTGAAGGCGGCCTACCAGCGGTTGGTCTTAGAGCAGAAGACCCCAAGTGAGGGGATAGGGAAGGTGTGGAGACTTGGAAGAGAAGGAGCGGTGCTACAGCCCGGAGAGGTAGCCTGCCTCAGGGCCACGGTGAAGCTTAATTGGGAGCAGCCTGGCCCCTTTGTTATGCTGGAGTCTGACCCAATGGAGGGTCGCTCAGGCCTGGAAGTGATCCCAGAAGTGATCCCAATCAAGGCATTGAAGAAGGCTAGAGGAAGAGTCCCAGTGAGCGTGAGGAACCCCACGGAGCGGCCTGTGGAGATCCCTGCCAGGATGCTGCTGGGACAGGTGAGTCCTGCTGTCCCAGTTGGCTGGTCAGAAGTGAAAGGGACGGGTGAAGGAGAAGGTGTTTGGAAGAAACTCTCCATGGAAAACCCAAACCTACCTGGAGCTTGGAAGGAGAGAGCCAAGGCCCAGCTGACCAGATGGGAGAAGATTTTCTCTAAAGATGAGTTTGATGTGGGGTGTGTGCGAGGAGTGCCACCCATCGAATCCGCATGCAAGAGGACAAGCCATTCAGAGAGAGAGTAAGGCGGGTCCCGCTAGCAGATCTGGAGGATCTGAGGGAGCAGCTTGCGGAACTGAAGAAGACGGGGGTGATTCGGGAGTCCAGAAGAACCTATGCCTCCCCTGTAGTGGTGGTACGGAAGAAGAATGGGTCGTTGAGGCTTTGCATTGACTACAGAACTCTCAACAGGAGGACCATTCCTGATCAGTACACCACGCCAAGGATAGAGGATGCCTTACAGAGCTTATCTGGAGCTAAGTGGTTCAGTGTGATAGACCTCAAGAGTGGGTACTATCAAATCCCCATGCATCCAGAAGATAGAGAAAAGACTGCTTTCATAACCCCAGTAGGGTTCTTTGAGTTCAACAGGATGCCTCAGGGCCTGTCTGGAGCTCCTGCTACCTTCCAACGCCTCATGGAAAGGACTGTTGGAGACATGAACCTCATAGAAGTCCTTGTGTACCTGGACGATGTCATTGTTTTTGGAAAAACTTTGGAAGAGCATGAAGCCAGATTGGAGAAAGTATTGAAGAGGCTCAGTGAGGAGGGACTCAAACTTTCTCCCGAGAAGTGCCGGTTTTACCAGTCTTCTTTAAACTATCTGGGACACATAGCGTCTGAAAAGGGAGTGGCTACAGACCCTGAGAAGTTGGAGGCAGTTACTTCGTGGCCAAGACCCACAACCGTCACTGAACTTCGATCTTTCTTGGGGTTCTGCTCCTACTACCGAAGGTTTGTGGATGGGTTTGCCCGCATTGCAAAACCCCTAAACAAGCTGCTCAAGACAGAAGGGGAGGAAGATGGCTTGGGGCCTAGGAGGCCCGGTGAATCGGTTCAAGACCAATGGAACTCAAGGTGTGAAGAGGCTTTCAGAACCTTGAAGAGGAGTCTCACCACAGCTCCAGTTTTGGCCTATGCTGACCCCACTTTACCGTATGAGCTACATGTTGATGCCAGCCATGAGGGCCTAGGTGGAGTGCTCTATCAGGAGTATGAAGATCAGCTGCAACCAGTGGCCTATGTGAGCCGGAGCCTGACCCCCTCGGAGAAGAACTACCCCACCCACAAGTTGGAGTTCTTGGCCCTTAAATGGGCAGTAGTCGACAAATTAAAGGATTACCCCTATGGGGCCGAATTTACTTGACCTACCTATTCACCACCGCCAAGCTGGACGCAACTGGACACAGATGGTTGGCGGCGTTATCTGGATTCAATTTCAGCCTCAAGTACAGGCCAGGGGCTGGAAATAGGGATGCAGATGCCCTGTCCCGAAGGTCTCATGTAATGGCTGATGACTGGGAGGACTGGACCCAGGTGGCCCCAGAAGGAGTGCGAGCCCTTTGTCAGGGGGCTGAACTCCAAGCCAGAGGAGGATCCAGAGCTGAAGAGATAGGAGTTACCACAGTGGGAGTCCCAAAATGCTACTGTGGGGTAACTCGACTAGAAGAAGAGTGCCTGCCGAAGCTGTCCAAGAAAGAGTTAAGGTGTGACCAATTGGAAGACCCCATGGGGAAATTGGTCCTGGAATCATTGGAAAACAAGAGTCCAGAGGGACTTCGACATCACCCTTCCAAAGAAGCTCGCCTACTGAGGAGAGAATTGGATAAATTACAGGTGCATCAGGGAGTGGTCTACCGAAGGGGCCCCTCTGATAGCCCAGAAGATAAGTGGCAGCTGTTTCTCCCCGAAAAGCATCGAGAGACTGTGCTGATTGCCTTACATGACCAGCATGGTCACTTGGGAGCAGAGAGAACCTTCCAACTTGCCAGAGACCAGTTTTATTGGCCCTGCATGAGGGCCGAAGTGGAGGAGTATTGCCATTCCTGTGCACGATGCATTCAGAGGAAAACTTTACCTCATCAAGCTGCCCCAATGGGCCATCTACAGAGTCAAGGCCCAATGGATCTGGTATGCATTGATTTTCTCTGCCTCGAACACGATTTGAGTGGATTGGGAAATGTTCTGGTGGTAACCGACCATTTCACCCGTTATGCTCAGGCTTTCCCCACCAAGGACCAGAAGGCTTCTACAGTGGCCAAAGTGCTCCTAGAAAAATACTTTGTTCATTATGGACTACCACAGAGAATTCACTCAGATCAAGGAAGGGACTTTGAGAGTCGCCTGATCCGGAAGTTACTAGATTCTTTAGGAGTGGAGAAGACTAGGACTACACCATATCACCCTCAAGGGGATGCCCAGCCTGAAAGGTTCAACCGGACCCTATTGAACATGTTGGGAACTTTAGAGACAGAGAAGAAGCAACATTGGAGCCAACACATTTCAGCTCTGGTGCATGCTTACAACTGTACCACCAGTGATGTGACGGGTTTCTCCCCTTACGGGCTTATGTTTGGGAGAGAAGCAAGGTTGCCAGTGGATCTGGCCTTTGGCATTTCCCTAGACCATGCCTCTGCTGCCTCCCACCAAGGATATGTGGACAGACTGAGGCACAGTTTGAAAATAGCTTACGAGAAAGCTCAGGCGGCCTCTGATCAGAGGGGGGCCCGAAACAAGCGGAACTTTGATCTGAAGGTTCGAGTACAAGACCTACAGCCTGGGGACCGTGTACTGTTACGCAATCTAGGGATCCCTGGAAAACACAAGCTTGCTGATAGATGGAGATCAGAGTCATATATCATCTGTAGAACGCTACCAGGATTGCCCGTCTATAAGTTGAAGCCAGACGGGAGAGTGGGGCCTTTGAAGACCTGGCATAGGAATCACTTGCTCCCACTCACTGAAGCAGTCAGAATACCTCCAGTGAGAGACTTACCTGAATCTGTTTCCATTCTGGATACCCCCAGACCCAACACTCGGTCCCAGACCTCCCAAACAAAAGGGGGACAAGGCCCCCAACCGGCTGAAGCAGAGAAAGGAGAATTTGAATGGCTATGGCCTTCCTCAACTCCAGGAAATTCCGCCATAGATCTTCCACTTACTGAGGATGTGGAAGATGGAACATTGAACCCCGAAGCTACAGAATTTGTTCCCACCAGTGATGTGCTCGAGTGCAGGGAAGACATCCCTGGCCTCTACTCAGAAGAAGAGGAAGTAGATGTTCCAGAATCAATAATGCTGCCAGAGTGTGTTCCTGAAGAAGAACCTGTGGCATCAGTGCCTGAAATTTCAAGAGAACAGAGAGCTCGCAGAGTTGTGAGGCCTCCCAAGAAGTTAACTTACCCCCAAATGGGAAAAAGTTCAGAGGACTCTGTTACCACAGCAAGGAGGAGTACTGAACGCCCTGACCCATCCGCTGTTCATTTGGTGGAGGGCAACCCCAGCTCACTCTCTGGCACAGTTAAACAGGTCGCCCACCCTGAAGCGACCTGTAGACAGGACAGCTCCCCATCCTATGATAATTGGTGGGAGGCTCCTCTGTCTGAATTATGTGAACGTGTTGTTTCAAAGAAAGCTTGTAGATTGAACAATGTCTTTGGGGACCAAAGATTCAAAGTGGGGGGAGTGTGTAGCGGGGTTGTTCCCCTTTTAGGGGATAAGACTACGATTTCCATAATTCCCCAGGCTCCCGGGAGGTTGGTTGCTTCCGCCCGAGAGGCTGATGGGGGTGGTGATATAAGGAAAGAGGAAGGACCGCCTCTTTCTCTTCTGACGCAGGGATCACAGAGAGAGGAGACACCTGTGTGGACCAGGACTGCTGAAGGCCTGAAGCCTGGGCCTTGCAGCAGACTGAGAGAGACTCTGACACCTCACTGTCAGCCTGTGCAGAACGGAGACTTCCCCTTGGCAGCCGTCAGACAGAACGGAGACCGGAACGCAGGGGTTGTGACAAAACCGACCGGACGCAGCCAGTGGGGCCCTCAGACCCAAGGACGGTACCCGGAGTGGTGAGCGAGCTGAAAAGCTCATCTTATACTGTTATCTCACTTTGTGCCTATCAGACTGCCAAGGCCATTTACCTCAGGGCAGAAGATTGTTCTTTCTTGTGGATTACAAACACACACCATTTAACTCTACATGTGCGCCACCTCTACAGTTCTTGTGCCGGTGAAGAATACTGTGTTCCCTCAAGGACTGAGCTCTATTGTTAGGGATCAGGCCTGGTCCGTTAGGTAGCCACAGTTAGATTTGTTGCACCTCAGGGGTGCCTAGCAGACGGTCGCTACACGTGGCGCTCCGTTCCCCATTGCTTTTCAGTCATATATGTATGCATGTTTATAGTACATACTGCAGGGACCTGCTCATGTGTTGTAAGTCAAATGTTTAATGTATGTTACCATTACTTTTCACATTGCCAAAAGTAAAGACAGTTATTTCAGCTAGCAGTCTGCCTGTGAGTTTGAGTCCATTACATTTAGAGTATAAGTAATCTTTATATGTGCATAGATACATATCCCTTTACTAACTGTGCCAGAGCGGGTAGAGCAGATTGCCGGGGGGTTGGTGGAGCTGTACTCAGGGACCCAAATCAAACTTGCGGCCCTCTTAATTGGGGGTATCGCTACATATAATTACCATAGCTATGCATTGTTGAGCATATTCAGAAACATCCTAGAAAACATACAAGGAAAATACAGTAGGGTATGTACATAATTCAATAACCAGCAAAGAAACCTAAAGAATCAAGGCGAAAAAGTGTCACATAATAGGCAGGAAGTGGTAATGTGGGAGGGAGAGATGGGGACAGAACGGACACTGCAATCTCATAACAACAAAGAGAAGAAGAAAGGGAGGCCCCCTAAATAGGGACAGGGATAGAAATAGAGTTTAAGCAAAAATAACCAATATTAATTGTAAATACAGTAAGAGTTAAGATCTAATTGGCAGAGAATAATTCTCATCACCCCTCGAGGGGGTGATTGGGACAGACGGATCCTGCAGATCGAAACCAAATTGATAGAACGGCTCAATTCCACAAGATGGCCTGGGATCAAGGAAATGCAAACTTACAAGTCTTTTCTATGAGAATTATTCTCTGCCAATTAGATCTTAACTCTTACTGTATTTACAATTAATATTGGTCCCTATTCAATCAACAGGCCAGTTCTTTCAATATGGCCTGTTTACCCATCGTCTAGCCTGATGGGCAGACCCTGTGGCTCTGATGGGTGGACTAAATCTTTCTGGCCAAGTCAGGTGTGCTGGTGATTAGCCGCACACCTGTCTAGTGTGTATAATAAGGTGGCTTACCCAGCCCCTTAGTATGGCGGTCATCACTGAGAAGCATGTCTGGATTTGAGGCTTGCTTGTATGCTGTTCACTTGCAGCGCATTTGGTATGTAATTTTTATTCATAGCTCTAGTCTAGTTGTCACCAGTGTTGGTCAACTTACTTTAAAAAAGTAATTAGTTAAGTTACAAATTACTTCTCCCAAAAAGTAATTGCATTAGTAACTCAGTTACTACATTGGAAAAGTAATTAGTTACGCAGCAAAGTAACTGACTTTTTTTTTAAATATTCTATACATATAACTAAGGGGCGGGTCTAGTATTACTGTAACCAAGGGGCGCATTTATTATTATTGTTATATATCGTGTAACCAAGGGGCTGCTCTATTATTACTTTAACCAAGGGGCAGATCTGTTATAGCGTGTAAGCAAGGGGCGGGTCTATTATTATTATATCGTGTAAGGGGCGGATGGCTACAGAAGAGGGCGAATGTTAAATTAATGGGCAGAGCTCGATATATAACAATAATAATAAATGCGCCCCTTGGTTACAGTAATACTAGACCCGCCCCTTAGTTACACGATAGACGCCCCTTGCAGAGTAGCACGAGCATCAGGAGCGTGCGGCATCACCTCTTACAATTACATGTTAACTGTGCCTGCGCGGTGTAGAGTTCACTCAGAGCTGTTTAGGTTCGGCAATTTTCGTAAGCTCCGTAGTCCTTCGTACTGCGCAAGCCCTGCGCCTGCGCAGTACAGGGGGTCCTTATCCGACGGGGGAACTTTTTCGGCAGGACACCGGAATTACACTACTGCCATCTAGTGGTGGTAGATGTAATTGGGGTAACTAAGCCAAAGTAATGGGAACTGAGTTACCATGAGGAGAAAAGTAATCAGTTAGATTACTCGTTACCCTCTAAAGTAACTGCGTTAGGTAACTCAGTTTATTTTAACTCAGTTACTTACATCACTGGTGGTCACTGATATGTTCTGGCATGCATCGCAGCCAGTTACACTAGCATCTAGTCTGGCTTATGACTTTGTATCTTTATTGTAGACGGATTTCCTTACACACTAAACGATGCGATTGATTTGTCAATACCGACAAATCCTCTTTTATTATACATCTGCGCTACTTACTGCCTTCTCAGAAAATGTCCTCATCCATCTATATGAAGTAACTATGTCTTCTAATATCTGGGTAAGGTACATTGCCTCTGACCTATCTAAAACTTTTCAACAATATTCAATGCTAAGCATTTTGTACTTTAATACTGTCATTATTCTATTATAGGCAACTTGATGTCTTCCCTTACGATGCCCTATCTATTCTGGATGAAATCTTACTTCCTAGTATTACTAACCCTTTTTTGGCTTATTGCAAGTAGGCTTGTATGTATTTATTGGATGTAACAAGGTAGGCTTCCTATATGCTTTCTTTTGATATCTATATGGAAGCGGCACTTCTTTCTATCGTCCCTCTATATGCTATTCCTCTCATTTTGACTACTAGAATGCACTATCTATGTCTAACTAAGAAACCCAATATGGTTACTTCCCCTTTCCTTTACAAAACGATTTGTTTAGCTCTAGTCATGTCTACTAGATACACACTCATGCTACCCCTCTCACTATCTATGTGGATATCTTGGGAGCCCTGGCTATGGTGACCTCAGGACACTGTGCTGCTAAAACAAGCTGAAACTGAAACGCTTTCAAAAACTACCATAACTCTTTTGTTGTTTATGAATACTTCAGATATATAAATATTTATGTGATGTCTTTTCTGCCCTCTCTACAGCTACTGAGCTCCCGATGAAGCATCTATTTTTTGCGGAACTAGTCGAGCTAAACGTTCCACTGTACATTATTTAACACTGCAATAGTTATTGCAATGTATTGTATTACTAGCCTTATTTTTGGTTAATGACATAGTATTCTACATGCATTTAGTATGCCTGTTAAAAGTTCTATTGTGTTTTTCTTTTGTAATTTCTGTATTTAATAAATAATAAATTGTATATATTTTTTTACTATTGGTGCCTAGAAAGTCCATTTCTGTTCCTATGTGCTCTTTTGATATATAATATATTTTTTGATAATGTTTTTTGAAAATGTCTAGGTGTTTTAAATAGCCTTGCTGGAGGTACATGTCTTTTTTGCATGTGTGCACTGTCATATTTTGTTCTGTTCCCTTTAACAAAGGGGCCCCAGATCCTGGTCCCCCCTATGTGAATGAGAGTAGTACCCCTACTCATTCACCAAAAGTGTTGTGTAAATAAACACAGGAGGTTATGTCATCGACTAGGGCATGCTGGGCAGAAGAAATTACATGGATCGGAGTCACCCAGTGAATCAAAAACTTAGGTAACTCCGATCCATGTGATGTCATCTGCCCAGCATGCCCTAGTTGATGACATCATCAGGGGCAGGGCCATATGGTGACATCACTAAATCACCTTATCCTCATGTGATGCGTACAAAGGGCCTCTTCCCCAATACCCTGGCCAGTGGTTGTGGAGGTCTATAGGCAGAGGGCTTATCGGAATCTTGAAGCCCCCTTCAACAATGGGGCCCCCAGATCCTGACACCCATGGGTATATAGTCACCATGGGGGCTATACAGTGACATCACCGGGTGCCCCTGCCCTTTCGTTTATTAGCGGTAGGAAGTGGCAGAGCTGTCAGATGACGGGAGCCTTCATCGCGTGAGGACCTTTTTTTTTGGGCAGGGTCGGCGACCGGTGATCATTGTGATTGATGATGGATCTACACTGGGGGTCATGGTGTTGTTTTTTTTTTTAAATAAAGGACTTGTCAAAAACTGTGTGTTCTGTGTGTAACCCATAACCATATGCTCGTGCGCACCCGCCGTGTTGCGTGGGACCCGGTGCGTGTGGCCGCGATGTCCGCCGGGCACCCAAAATTGCCCGTAAACCAAGCAGGACCGTGGATTCTACCAAAAAATATGTAGAAGAATACATATCGGCCTAAACTGAGGAAAAAAATCATTTTTTTTTAATAATGGAGATATTTATTATAGTAAAAAATATTGTTTTTTCAAAATGTTCGCTCTTCTTTTGTTTATAGCACAAAAAATTTAAAACCGCAGAGGTGACCAAATACCACCAAAAGAAAGCTCTATTTGTGGGGAAAAAATGTTGCATGACCGCGCAATTGTCATTCAAAGAAAACTAAAAATTGGTCTGGGAAGGAAGGGGATGAAAATGCCCTGTATTGAAGCGGTTAAGGAGCTTTGGTGAAATATCAGAAATATAAACAGACCCCTGATGTCTCATTTTTGAGACAGAGAAATTAGCTTGAGGACACAGTCGTCAATCTCCATCTCTGCAGCCTTAGCTACACAGAATGAATGAACAGGAAGAGCACATTCATTCACAAACCAAAGCATAGTAAACACAGTTATAAATGAACACAGTAAGTGATCAGTACCGATCATTTGCTGTTTTCATTCAGAAAGGGTATGGGCCAGTAAATTATGAATTTACCAGCCCCTTCCCTGCTCTACATCCTGAAGCAATCCTGCGTCACAGCTGGCGAGAGAAGAGGTGAAGCCGGCAGCGCTGTGGGAGGGGGTACCAGGGGAGCACATACAGTAAGTGGCCCGAGCTGAAGAAGGAAGTAGAACCTGGATAGGAGGAGTGGAAGGGGCAGCATATACTGGAACAGATCCCCTGTATTTTCCTCCAGAAGCCACAGAATGCCGACGGGAGGGAAAGAAGGAGAAGCAGTCTTTCAGAGGCTGCAGGAAGAAAATACAGGGATCTGTTTCAGTGAATGCTAAAGTGTAAAACCTAATGTGAAAAGAAGGCCTCACAGTCCCGCACTTTGTGAATGGACTGTGGGGAATCCCATGCCGTTTTTTCAATGACTTTTATGTGTATTGTCGGAACCGACAATTCATTAATAGCCGCAAGTACTTTTAAAGTACTTTTTTTCCTTTAGAAATGTAATTTTGCTCTCGGACTGTTCTAAACACGGGAAACATGCGCCGCTTTACAGGCATACTATAGACACCCCCCAGGTACGACATTTAAAGGAAAATTTCACTTTTATTGTTTCACTTTAAGAATTATTAAAATCACTGCTCCCTAGTCCCGAAAAAAACATCTGTTTTTAAAACTTTTTTTGCATTGATACATGACCCCTGGGGCAGGACCCGGGTCCCCAAACACTTGTTATGACAATAACTTGCGTATAAGCATTTAAAATTAGCACTTTTGATTATTCATGTTCGTTTCCCATAGACTTTAACAGTGTTCGAAAAAAATTTTTGCCTGTTTGCATGTTCTGCTGCAAACCAAACAGGGGGGTGTTCGGCCCATCCCTATAAATGACACAATCATTAGTACATCCAATCATGTTAGCATGCTAGGTGTAATCCTGGACTCTGACCTGTCCTTTTGATTCCACAGCCAATCACTGTCAAAATCTTGCTACCTTAATCTCCATAATATCTCCAAAATGCACTCCTTCTTGCCAATGACACCACCAACATACAAATTCACTCTCTTAGTATCCCTCACCTTGACTATAACACCTTCCCCCTCATTGGCCTACCGCTACACAGGTTATCCCAGCTATAGTGCTGCTGCTAGATGTATGCACCTAACCAACAGCTCATTAACCACCAACCCTCTTTGCCAATTTCTCCACTGGCTTGTGCTCATCTAACAACTAAAATTCTAACTACTAACAAGAGCCCTGCCTTGAGGAGCTACATCAACAACCTCATCTCAAAATATTATTCCAACCATCCTCTCGGCTCCCGCAAGACCTCCTGCTCTCTAACTTCCTCAACACCTTCTCCTATGAGCTCCTCCAAGACTACTTCAGAGACCCTTTCATCCTTTGAAACATTCTAATGCAATCTGTCTGGCTATCTCCTGCTCTGTCCGCTTTCAGGCAATCCCTGACAACTCATCTGTTCAGGGAAGCATATCCTGCCACCACCTAAAACCTATACTTTTATTTTCTCATTAGCTCATCCAATACAGTATCACTTGCAGCTCCTTTTAGATTGTGAGCTCCCATGAGCAAGGCCCTCCTATCCCTCTTGCATTGAATTATATTGTAACTGTACTGTTTCCCTTTATTTTGTAAAGCACTGTGCAAACAGTTGGCACTATATAAATCCTGTAGAATAATTATAACAAACCCAAAATGTTTGATCAAAATACCCTCTTACATTTCTATACAAAAAGAAATTCTAAAAAAAATATTTACAGACTATTGCACTATACGGTTTTACCTGCTTAAATCTGTTAATATTAAAACTGTGATTAAACTTGTTGAAAAAATGTATAGCTTCAGCCATAGCTTCTACTGCAATATACACTCGTAGAGATTCTCCGCAAAGCATACTTCCTTTAATTTGTGGAAAAATGACTTTTATGAAACTCTGACTAAAAATAGTAAATTTTGGAAATAAATATTTTTCCCATTTTGAGTTGATGTTATATTGTAAAATTTAATGATCAGATTATCCAGCAACGGTCCAATTTGTGAATGTCTTGACAATAGATTGTCATCAAACTGACTTTCATCAATAAGAATTTGTGGATCAAACAACTGTAAAGATAAACTTGTTATACAATTTATGAAAAAGGTCATCATCTTGATTTCACCTGAAGTCCAGCCTGGGGGAAGGATAAGCATATTGTTTCCATTGACCTGAGTGTATTTATAAAGGTATCCCCGAGCATTGCTTGTGAAGGAACCACAAAGTATTAAAACTTTACAAGGCACTTTACTAACTGTGTCTCTCCACTGATCCATTGTAGCGGAATTCACGGTCATTCTTTTTTCAAAAGCCACACAAATCTCCTGGGAAGCCAAATTTCTCTTCAGAATTTGCACTTCATTCTCTCCGGTATCATTGTCTGAAAAAAGTATTCCAACCCAATTCCAGCCAAAATGTTTCACTAGTTTGGCAATTGCTAAATAATAGACATAATCATTCTGAACGGTCCTGAATACATGCGGGTAAATGAGTCTGTCACTTAAAGAGTAATCAGTGGCTCCATAGCTGATCTGAAAAGGAGGAGGATTAACTATTAACAGGGCTGACACCAGCATAAGGCTGCTTAGACAGCCGCTTTAGGGCATCAGAATGGGGAGTGGCGCTCTTGGAGCTTTGATGGTCACAATGGTGACCTTGCCTATGCTCTAGGGGACTGTGAGGCCTTCTTTTCACATTAGGTTTTACACTTTAGCATTCACTGAAACAGATCCCTGTATTTTCTTCCTGCAGCCTCTGAAAGACTGCTTCTCCTTCTTTCCCTCCCGTCGGCATTCTGTGGCTTCTGGAGGAAAATACAGGGGATCTGTTCCAGTATATGCTGCCCCTTCCACTCCTCCTATCCAGGTTCTACTTCCTTCTTCAGCTCGGGCCACTTACTGTATGTGCTCCCCTGGTACCCCCTCCCACAGCGCTGCCGGCTTCACCTCTTCTCTCGCCAGCTGTGACGCAGGATTGCTTCAGGATGTAGAGCAGGGAAGGGGCTGGTAAATTCATAATTTACTGGCCCATACCCTTTCTGAATGAAAACAGCAAATGATCGGTACTGATCACTTACTGTGTTCATTTATAACTGTGTTTACTATGCTTTGGTTTGTGAATGAATGTGCTCTTCCTGTTCATTCATTCTGTGTAGCTAAGGCTGCAGAGATGGAGATTGACGACTGTGTCCTCAAGCTAATTTCTCTGTCTCAAAAATGAGACATCAGGGGTCTGTTTATATTTCATTTGATATTTCACCAAAGCTCCTTAACCGCTTCAATACAGGGCATTTTCATCCCCTTCCTTTCCAGACCAATTTTTAGTTTTCTTTGAATGACAATTGCGCGGTCATGCACCATTTTTTCCCCACAAATAGAGCTTTCTTTTGGTGGTATTTGGTCACCTCTGCGGTTTTTAATTTTTTTGGTGCTATAAACAAAAGAAGAGCGAACATTTTGAAAAAACAATATTGTTTACTATAATAAATATCTCCATTATTAAAAAAAAATGATTTTTTTCCTCAGTTTAGGCGGATATGAATTCTTCTACATATTTTTGGTAGAATCCACGGTCCTGCTTGGTTTACGGGGCCAAATTTTGGGTGCCCGGCGGACATCGCGGCCACACGCACGGCCGGGTCCCACGCAACACGGCGGGTGGCCGCACGAGCATATGGTTATGGGTTACACACAGAACACACAGTTTTTGACAAGTCCTTTATTAAAAAAAAAAAAAAAACACCATGACCCCCAGTGTAGATCCATCATCAATCACAATGATCACCGGTCGCCGACCCTGCCCAAAAAAAAAGGTCCTCACGCGATGAAGGCTCCCGTCATCTGACAGCTCTGCCACTTCCTACCGCTAATAAACGAAAGGGCAGGGGCACCCGTTGATGTCACTGTATAGCCCCCATGGTGACTATATACCCAGGGTGATTCAGGAATCTGGGGGCCCCATTGTTGAAGGGGGCTTCAAGATTCCGATAAGCCCTCTGCCTATAGACCTCCACAACCACTGGCCAGGGTATTGGGGAAGAGGCCCTTTGTACGCAATCACATGAGGATAAGGTGATTTAGTGATGTCACCATATGGCCCTGCCCTGATGATGTCATCAACTAGGGCATGCTGGGCAGATGACATCACATGGATCGGGAGTTACCTACGTTTTTGATTCACTGGGTGACTCCGATCCATGTAATTTCTTCTGCCCAGCATGCCCTAGTCGATGACATAACCTCCTGTGTTTATTTACACAACACTTTTGGTGAATGAGTAGGGGGTACTACTCTCATTCACATAGGGGGGCCCAGGATCTGGGGCCCCTTTGTTAAAGGGAACAGGAACAAAATATGACAGTGCACCACATGCAAAAAAGACATGTACCTCCAGCAAGGCTATTTAAAACACCTAGACATTTTCAAAAAACATTTATCAAAAAATATATTATATATCAAAAGAGCACATAGGAACAGAAATGGACTTTCTAGGCACCAATAGTAAAAAAATATATACAATTTATTATTTATTAAATACAGAAATTACAAAAGAAAAACACAATAGAACTTTTAACAGGCATACTAAATGCATGTAGAATACTATGGTCATTAACCAAAAATAAGGCTAGTAATACAATACATTGCAATAACTATTGGCAGTGTTTAAATAAAGTACAGTGGCACGTTTAGCTCGACTAGTTCCGCAAAAAATAGATGCTTCATCAGGGAGCTCAGTAGCTGTAGAGAGGGCAGAAAAGACATCACATAAATATTTATATATCTGAAGTATTCATAAACAACAAAAGAGTTATGGTAGTTTTTGAAAGCGTTTCAGTTTCAGCTTGTTTTAGCAGCACAGTGTCCTGAGGTCACCATAGCCAGGGCTCCCAAGATATCCACATAGATAGTGAGAGGGGTAGCATGAGTGTGTATCTAGTAGACATGACTAGAGCTAAACAAATCGTTTTGTAAAGGAAAGGGGAAGTAACCATATTGGGTTTCTTAGTTAGACATAGATAGTGCATTCTAGTAGTCAAAATGAGAGGAATAGCATATAGAGGGACGATAGAAAGAAGTGCCGCTTCCATATAGATATCAAAAGAAAGCATATAGGAAGCCTACCTTGTTACATCCAATAAATACATACAAGCCTACTTGCAATAAGCCAAAAAAGGGTTAGTAATACTAGGAAGTAAGATTTCATCCAGAATAGATAGGGCATCGTAAGGGAAGACATCAAGTTGTCCTCATTGACAATGTTATTTGTAACGAAACGCGTCTGAGGGCGAACGTGCTGACGTCACCACGCGGAACAGGACTGGAGCGTCTATGTGTTTGTAGCCGGCCGGCTCTACGTTTTTAAAACGCTGTTTTAACTCTTCTAGTCTGTAAGTGCAAACCTTTGTTAATTTAATAAAACTTTTTTTAGTACGTTATTACGCCATGGTCTGTATGCTTTTTTCCCCTGGGTACTGGCTGAAAGTTCTGTGCCTGTAAACTGCACATTCCAGGCTGTGGAGGATTACCTGCTCCCCTTTGCTAGCAGTACAAGCCTTTATAACCTGAGACTGTGGTAAGGAGACAGCCTAACCGGTGAAAGTGCATGCTTGCTGTTTATGCTTTCCTGTTGGTAAGGAGGCACTTCTCCTATAGAACACACAGATAAATTTCATTTCTTTTGAACTGGTTGGGAAAACCTTTGGAAAGGATCATTTGTCTCTGTGTGTGTGTACTTCCTTTGGCATCTGGTAAGGAGGCCCTCTATTTGGTGGTGGTGCACATATATTTATTTTACCTGTTGACACGGGTGTCTTCATAGTCTGGCACATGATTTTTGTGACATATTCTCTACAAAATATATAGCAGTATTATGCTATGGTATATTTTTTGTTTTTTCGGCACTGTGTAACCATTCCTTGTGAGTACCATACCTGGAAGGAGACGATCACTATACTACAAATCTGTGCTGTTTCCTATAAAGAATCTTGGATCATCAACCCAGGCTGGGTTAAAGCCCTATGCAAATTTTTGGCTTACATCTGGTAAGCATGCTTATCCATAGGAGCAAGGTTCAATATTGCTGAAATATTTTCTTTGATTAATATTTCCATTGGAGGATATTATCTACAGTAAAAGAAGTTGTTTGTAGGACTGTTTCATACTTCCTATCTTCAATTGGACTCTAACAGCGCAATTTTTTCTCTACATTACTACTGTGTTTATCCCATTATTATTGCAGCTATATTTAGAGTTCTTTTTCTTTTGAATAGCGCAGTTTTTTTTACCTTTTATAATAGAATAATGACAGTATTAAAGTACAAAATGCTTAGCATTGAATATTGTTGAAAAGTTTTAGATAGGTCAGAGGCAATGTACCTTACCCAGATATTAGAAGACATAGTTACTTCATATAGATGGATGAGGACATTTTCTGAGAAGGCAGTAAGTAGCGCAGATGTATAATAAAAGAGGATTTGTCGGTATTGACAAATCAATCGCATCGTTTAGTGTGTAAGGAAATCCGTCTACAATAAAGATACAAAGTCATAAGCCAGACTAGATGCTAGTGTAACTGGCTGCGATGCATGCCAGAACATATCAGTGACCACCAGTGATGTAAGTAAATGAGTTAAAATAAACTGAGTTACCTAAGCCAGTTACTTTAGAGGGTAACGAGTAAACTAACTGATTACTTTTCCCTCATGGTAACTCAGTTCCCATTACTTTGGCTTAGTTTACCCAATTACATCTACCACCACTAGATGGCAGTAGTGTAATTCCGGTGTCCTGCCGAAAAAGTTCCCGCGCCGGATAAGGACCCCCTGTACTGCGCAGGCGCAGGGCTTGCGCAGTACGAAGGACTACGGAGCTTACGAAAATTGCCGAACCCAAACAGCTCTGAGTGAACTCTACACCGCGCAGGCACAGTTTAACATGTAATTGTAAGAGGTGATGCCGCTCGCTCCTGATGCTCGTGCTACAACTCA